>ML781673.1:63153-91328 GCA_009831015.1 Picea engelmannii
CCTAGGAATAAAGAACAAACTAATAATGATGTGTCTAAGGTTTACTTACCCTACATACAAGGAACAACAGACAAACTTGCGAGGATTTTAAAGAAGAAAAACATTGGTGCAACTTTCAAACCCCTAAACACTATTAGGAATTCTCTTAGGTCAGTCAAAGACTCTGTTGATCCCATCGAACATAAAGGTGTCTATATGATCCCGTGTTCTTGTGGTAAACAATACATAGGTGAAATAGGTCGCTCCTTTAGAATTAGGATCAAGAACACGCCGCTGACATCAAACACAATCGCACTCATCCCTCAGCTCTTGCAAAACACTCAGATAAAACCAAACATCACATCTGTATTGAAGAAACCAAAATCCTTGCCAGGATAGATCACTATCACAATAGGAAATTCAGAGAAGCAATCGAAATTGAAAAACAACCTAATAATCTAAACAAAGATGATGGATGGAAAATTAGTCAAAATTGGATCCCTACCCTAGCCAATATGAATAATTCTAAATATTAGTTTTTAAAACATTGTCCAATCGGCTCTTTTTATAAATAAAAATAAAAAATTAATAAACAAACAGGTAATTAATTATTAAAACAATTAATTAATTAATTAAACAAACAATGGTAAACTTAAAAAATCATAATTATTTCAATAAGTCAGCTCTTTACAATAACTTTTTGAGTATTTATATACGTGGTATATTCTCTTTTCCTTCATTTTTTAAAAAACGCTTTCCTGATGATGGACCACACTAGTTTGATCCAAAACGTCGAAAAACATAAAACATATGCGATGGATCCGAAAGTACTCTCTGAACAAACACAGATTTTATGTGGTTTACCCTAGATTTGGGCTACGCCCACCAAGCAAAGGTATCGATTTTATTATTATTCAGATCATGGAGATTTACAGCATCTCACCCATACATCTCACTCACTCATAGCCTCTACAGGCATAAAATGAATTTATAGAAATACATAGTTACACAAGAATTGACTATTGAATGCGCTCTCACCCATATTCTAACTTGGTTTCATTAGTTACAACCAAAGCTGAATTACAGAATCTAAAAACCTATTCCTGGAAGAAATCGTTGTCACCAAATTCCAACAAGTTTTTATTTTGTAACAGATAGTTTCCTTGCTTTTGTGTGGAATGTCTCTGCTGGATGAATATCACTTATTGGCGAGAGCCGGGATGTGTCATGGGAAACGAAAAAAAAAGTGTGTCATCTGAATGTTGTGAGATTTTAAAATGCCACTTGAACGATGTATATACAATTCATGTTTGATGGATATACAAAATCCGACGTGGACAGGTCTATACCAAATCATACCAGCCTTGTTCATGTTGGGTGTATTAAAAATGCCATGTGGACTGTGTATATAAACATACCGAACTGTTGGTTGCAGATATTTCCTGAGATGCATCAAACCTATTAATGACAACTTCGATCTCATCTTCGGAAAAATTGAAAAGCGACCAAATTGAATTGACTAAGATACTTCCTAAAGTATTGCATGCATTTATTTTCCAAAAGTAGTAAATTAAGAAAATAAATCTCAAAATGATTTGTTAATCGAGAAATAAACGATCCCAGGTCCGTACATATAGGTTTTGTCATTTTTTACTGTAATGAATGTAATAAGGTAAAATAGCTCACCATGGTTTAGAATGGTTTTGTAAGTGCGTATGGTTTCTGGAAGCCAAAACGAATATGAATGAAGCATTTCTACTTAATATGAATAACATGAATAACACATAAATAAATATCAATGGGTTTAATTTGATATTTTCATGGATGATTGACACATTATTAGTGATTTTTAGCCATGGAATAAATAACGTTCTCAACCATTGAGTGCCCAACGAGATAAGTTTTCTGCGTGACCCCTTTTCCATTCCATCCCTACTTTGTATATGGGATACATTTCTACTCTTATTTTCAGTGCTTCTTTCTTGTAATTTATAATTTTTTTCTCACATTTTCTAATATATGTATTTTAGTAGACAATTTTAATGAAGATTCTTTCTTGTAATTTAGAATTAATTTTTTTTTTACTCATTTCAAATATGTATTTAGTAGACAACTTTAACGAAAATATAATACTTTAATTGGTATAAAAGATGACATTGTAGAAATTGAATCCAATATGTATGCTTCATGAAAAGCTATAATTAAAAGTTAATCATGACAAATAGAGAAAATAAAACAAAAGGAACAGGTTGGTACATTAAGAGCTAATAAAAGTCAAGAGGATAAAATTGAGGAAATGTCTAGGATCATTAAATATTTATCCAATAAATTGTCTAGAATGGGAATTGAGAGAAGAAGATCTTGAAATAGAAATCCAAATCATTTTATAAGAACTTTCAACCTTTCCTAAGTTTTCCAAAGAGAAAGGAGAAATGATTATCAACCAATACAAGAACCTACAAAAAAATGAAAATTTGGTGGATAACTTTGTAAAATAATAATTTGAAGATATCAATGAAGAAATAAATATGTTGGAAGGTGATATTTATGATGTGCATCTCACTCAACAAGAATATGAGAAATTCTTAAGTTTTAATTCATATTGTAATGAAGATGATAATAATAGTCACACTGATTCTTCATCATCTCAATACAGAATTTTCTCATATGCCTTGCAGGATTAAATACATAGAAAATATGACCTCAAACCTAGAGCAAATGTAAATACAACGAAAAAATATAACCAAGGTCATCCACATAAAATTCCAAATAAAGATAAAGGAAAGAAAATTACAACTGTAAAACAAAAATCTGATCAACAAGTTGCTAAGAAAATAGATGTAGAACATAAAGAAACAGAGAAAATCAGTGGTTCCTTTAACCTGGAAAACGAATTAAATAAGATCAAAATTCCTATTCCTTTGCTCGAAATTTCAAATTTATTTTTTTATCAAAAATAAGTGATGAAAATGATTAATTGTTCCATTGCAACTAATCAACCTGATACATTAAATCTACAAGATGAAAGGCCCACTGTAATTTTTGGTGCTCATATTGAGGAAAGAGGAGAAGCATTTTCACCATTTTACATTTCTTTGATAGTTCAAGAACATATCTTACATAATAAAATGCTAGATTTAGGGGTTTCTCACAATTTAATGCCTAAAATAATCATGGAGAAGTTGTGTTTACAAATCACAAAACCATATCATGACCTACATGCATTTGATGCAAGAAAGGTTAGATTATTATGAATGATCAAATACCTTGTAGTACATTTATCCAAAATTCCTGTAAAAAGTGTTTTGATGGGTATAATTGTGGTAGATGTGCCTATAAACTATGGTATGCTTTTATCTAGATATCAGACTAGTAAATTAGGTGGATCATTACAAATGGGCATGACATATGCTAAAATTCCAGTCTTTGGTAGAGAAACCCGGAGACTTTATAGGGAAACCAAACTAGATTACATGGTCAATGATCCCAATCATCCCAATAAATACCCTATTTACTCAAAAGATCAAGACCTGGGTTGTTTCATTTTATCTATAAATAATGAACAAAGATTTCATATAGAAATTGTAAATAATCCTTTGTGTAGAAATAAAGAGCGTGAAGATGGAATGTGGAAAATGTATTTTGATAGAGCTTATTATTGGGATGGCGTTGGAGCATGTATAATCCTAATTTTACTTTCTGGTAAATTCTTTCCATTTTTTTAATATTATAATTTGAAATGGATTCCACCATTAATGTTTGTGAATATGAATATTTCTTGTTAGGATTCGAAGTTGCTAGAAAAATTAAAATTACAAAGCTTATTTTCTATGGTGATGCAGAATTAATTGTTAAAAAAAATAGGAAGGTTTATTAAGCTAAACATCCTAGGATGAGATCCTATAGGAATTTTTCTTCGCATCTAATTGAAAATTACTTTTCATCCTCCAATATCCATGCCATACAAAGAAATGAAAATTAACAAGTTGATTCTTTAGTAGTAACAAAAATCACTTTCAGATCTCATGAGGTTCCAAATCTTAACTATGAAGTGGAAATAAAGTATAGACCTTCAATTCCTCATGACACCAAACATTGGAATGTCTTTGAGGATGATAATATATATATATATTTTTTAGTAAATGGTTGATGAATTTTTTGCAACTCCTGTTGACTAGGAAGATGATGAAGATAATGAGAAAATTAGTCACAATGGTCATTTTGATCTTAAATTGAAAAATATGTTTCTTAACCATAAAATGATGGTGTTAAGAAACAATCAAATTCCAAAAGGACCGGTGCCTCTAGAGAAACTATTTGATAAATATGATGTTTTTAAACCTATTGTTCATCCTAAAATTGAAGAGGTTGAAAATTGTAATATTGGATCTGAACAAGAAGCAAGAAATATCAAGATCTCAAAAATTATTCTTATTGATTTGAAGGCTAGGTATGTTGATTTGTTTAAATAATTTATTGAAGTATTTGCATGGTCATATCAATATCTAAAGACTTATGATACTCGTATTATTTTGTAACGACCCCCCGTTACGACAACAAGCATCATTTAACCATCAATTTTTTTTCTTTTGCATTAGAAAATACACATCACACTTAATTAGAAACATCATCGACACATCAATCATATAAATTAACAAAACAATAGTAATGCATTAATAATAAAACACGACACAATTTTTACACATGATCACCATAAACCATAAAACACATATGGATTTATTAACACAATAATTAATAGTATCCCAACATCATTGCATTCTACAATTAATGACAACTCATAATAGTACTAATATTAAACTCTCAATGCACCTCATAAGGGAAATCATCAGAGACTCCAGGATAACATAAGATAACATCATGAAACATGAGGATCATAAAGGTAATGACAATAATCACATAATATACTACATGCCCAACCTACCCCGCAAGGTTAGGACCTCCAGGACATATAAGAAATGTTCAAGCCCAGGTTCAAATTGATTTTAAACATTTAAGGTCTCAAGGTTGGCGACTGTTCTGAGGAACAAGGAGGTGTATACATCCCCCTGACACAACAAGTCCCAAATGACTAAGCTAAATAACAGCATCAATGATCATCAAGGTGCAGTGGAATTCTAATAAACCAACACATGTAACATAAAAATTCAATGGAGAAAGAGAACTTAATTATGCAATCAATGAAGCAATGAAATATGCCAAGGAGCAAGGTAATCAACATATTTTTTTATTTTTAAGGCGCAAACAAATATCTACTTAACTTCCAGGTGCATGATTAAAGCAGTCATCGAATTTACAATAATCAACATCATTTTCAAAATACACATATGATCTAATTGTTGGACTAACATAATTCTCTTATCGATCATTGCACGTAATTAATCATTCACTAGGACTCATATAGTAACATTGTGACCAGCATGCTAGATAACTAAGACGTAAAAACTTATGCATCAACATAATCCATGGCACAAGAAATCCTAACACTTATTCATCAACATAATCCAAGGCGCAAGATAACAAAATTTCTAACCATCATACGTGACATAACATCCATAAGCCCAAGAAGTTTAAAAATCTATAACTATCATACATTATACGAAATCTATAAATGAAGGCATTCTAATATGAATTGCAATTAATTCAATGATGCAAGGTAATCCTACTCATTACTTTTTAATTGTGCAAAGTCTAAGATCTAACCATCCTAAATGTATCCATCATTAAATCATTTAAGGAGAACAATGGAATCCTACACAATTAACCATTAATTAAATCATTTTATGGAACTCATTAAAAACAAATGGAGTCACACTCTAACATCTATCAATTAAATAATTTTAAAGAACTCATTAAAAACAATGGAATCATACTCTAACATATATTAATTAATCATTTAAGAACCCATTAAAAACAAATGAAATCATACTCTAACATGTATTAATTAATTCATTTTTAACGAACATTCAATGATTCAAGGTAATCCTACTCATTACTTTTTAATTGTGCAAAGTTTAAGATCTAGCCATCCTAAATGTATCCATCATTAAATCATTTAAGGAGAACAATGGAATCTTACACAATTAACCATTAATTAAATCATTTTATGGAACTCATTAAAAACAAATGGAGTCACACTCTAACATCTATCGATTAAATAATTTTAAAGAACTCATTAAAAACAATGGAATCATACTCTAACATATATTAATTAATCATTTAAGAACCCATTAAAAACAAATGAAATCATACTCTAACATGTATTAATTAAATCATTTTTAACGAACATTCAATGATGCAAGGTAATCCTACTCATTACTTTTTAATTGTGCAAAGTCTAAGATCTAACCATCCTAAATGTATCCATCATTAAATCATTTTGCGGAGAACAATGGAATCCTACACAATTAACCATTAATTAAATCATTTTATGGAACTCATTAAAAACAAATGGAGTCACACTCTAACATCTATCGATTAAATAATTTTAAAGAACTCATTAAAAACAATGAAATCATACTCATTAATTAATCATTTAAGAATCTATTAAAAACAAATAAAATCATACTCTAACATGTATTAATTAAATCATTTTTAATGAACATTCAATGATGCAAAGTAATCCTACTCATTACGTTTTAATTGTGCAAAGTCTAAAATCTAACCATCCTAAATGTATCCATCATTAAATCATTTAAGGAGAACAATGGAATCCTACACAATTAACCATTAATTAAATCATTTTATGGAACTCRTTAAAAACGAATGGAGTCACACTCTAACATCTATAGATTAAATAATTTTAAATAACTCATTAAAAACAATAAAATCTTATTCTAATATATATTAATTAATCATTTAATAACCCATTAAAAACAAATGAAATCATACTCTAATTAAATCATTTTTAACGAACTCATTAAAACAATGGAATCATACTCTAACATCTATTAATTAAATCATTTTTAAGGAACTCATTAAAACAAAAGGATTCTTACTCTAATCTCTATTAATTAAATCATTTAAGTAACTCATTAAAAACAAAGGAATCATACTCTAACATCTATTAATTAATCAATTTAAATATCTCATAAAAACTATGTGCACTCAAGGGAACCCATTGCCAAGTCTTCACTCAACCCTACGCAAGTAGAAAGGGAAGAGAGTCCACGGGTTAGACTCTCAAGCCTACGCAACATCATAGGTAATATTTCCGAAGAGGAAGAAGCGTTGGGTAATCCCAACCAAAAAGGCAGAGCTAAAAATTAGGGAAGGCGCAGTTACAAAAAGGGATACGCAACCCCCTATTAAAGGAAATTCGCTGAGATATATGCCAAGGAGGAGAGATTTGCGCTACCAGTCTTGATGGAGCACAGATGGTGGTACTATCCCTCCTCCTTCCTGCAAGGGTAAAGGCAAACCCAAAAGCTGCGCAGAGGTCACTGGCCAATACGCTGAGGGAAAACCTTGTAATCGCAGAGGAGAAAGTGTGCTTGTTGGGCGAAGGGTTCAATCGTAGAAGGAAAAAAAAAGGTGGGTGTGCTTCCAGTCCGTGACCTAGGACAACATTTAAACAATTATATGTAGAAGATTTTAAACCACGAAACACATTACAAATGTTGAAATGGATGAGGGTAGGGACTGTAGATAAGTGAGATGTGTCAAGGATATACGATTAGCAACCAAAGAAGAGTAACCTTTGCAATTCTTTCTAAAGTAAACATCCTTAAAAACTGAAAGGAGAGTGATGTTTGGCACCTTTACCCAGATCATTGAGCTTTATTAGATATCGATTTTCCTTGTGAAATTTATGGGACAATAATACCCCCAAAAAGTTGCAAAGTTTATATCATCATCACCCATACATTTTATTCTCTACAGTTCGAACAGTTAAGAATGCTCTTGAACAGTGATGAAAAGAGAGAACGATTGTTTTTGTTGTGTAAGAACAATGAAAAACAAAAATGCCAAGACTCTCTCACATGCAAGGCAACACGAATTTTTTTTTTCCGTGAAGTTCAATGAAAAAACAAAAATGCCAAGACTCCCTCACACAGAAAGCAACACGATTTTTTGTTGTGTAAGATCAATGAAAAACAAGAACACCAAGACTCTCTCAAACGCAAGGCAACACGATTTTTTCCTGTGTAATATCAATTAAAAACAAAAATGCCAAGACTCTCTCACACAGAGGGAAAACACGATTTTTTGAGAGAGAGAGAGCTCAACACATGAAAATGCAGGTAAGGCAACATAAAAACAGAGAGACAAAAATTGCAGAGATAAACAAGAACGCAGAGTTACCTGCAATTTCATGGAGAAAAATGCATCTAAATTGCATGCTAATCATTGGACGAAATTAGGAGGGCGCAGAGATATATAAAAAGAGTCCAGGGCGCATTGATAGAATTTGAGTTTTAGAAGCTGAGCAAACAAGAGGTAAAACACCCAATCACAGAGAGTAAGCAGGACGCAACGATTTTCAAGGGAAAAACACAATTTTTTAAATTAAACCACTAGCCTCTTCATTATAAGATCAACAAAATAAGTGCACACACATCCATCTTAAGGGAACCATTACAATTTCCATCAACATAGAAATCCAGATACAATTTTTAAACTACTATCAAATGCAAATTTAACATGCGTATTGTAACCGACAGATGGACATGTTTATTATCTTTGGCTACTAACGAACCTCCATGCTCATGCTTGATAATCATTTAGACCTCATCGGTGACTCCCAACCAATGCTAGGGGTACGCTTCTTCCCCTTGATTCCCCCAAGCTAAAAAGGGGCCACACACACAACTCAAAGAAAGCTAGTTCCCATCTTGCCTCACAAGGTCGATCTACCACTCTCTATTCAAATTGAGTATCCCAACTCCCACAAGAAAAATCAGTCAAGAAAAATATGGCAGCATAACCTTACGCATACCAGTCATGATCCTTTCCTCATATCCCCCATTAATTTTATAGAGTTCTTCTTAGTGACACTTTCCAATTGCACGTTAAATTTGTTTTATTAAAAATTAATTAGGAAAAATTGTACCCCATACACTTGTCACCCGATACCTTAGTTGCACCAGAAATTTATTTAATTAATTAAATTAATTTTTCAATTTTCCTCATCCACTTAAAAATGTTCGTAAAAAAACTTCTTGTTGTCTCTTTATTCCCTCAAACTCCTTTAAACATTGACATTTTTCTTAAATCTTAGTTGAGTTCTAATTAGAAAATTTCTCTAGAATAGATTCCTTTCTATGTTCCACATTCCTTTTGTATTTAATTTCCCCTTTTTGTCCAAGTTCTAATTTAACAAGTTTTGCACATAAACAACAATTATTTTTTAGATAATTTATTTCTCCTTTAAATTCTAAATTTGATTTTTCACCACCCCCCTTTATTAATTGCTTAATTAAATTTTAGTCCTCATATCCTACTTAGACCTAGGCTTTAATTTCAACTAAGCTTAGCAAATTTTTTAACAGAAAAATTATAATTAATAAAATTTTCTCATACATAGTTATTTTAAAGTTGACCGTGTCAAAGTAAGATATTGTTTTCTGGGCACCTAGGTTCATTGACTCACCTATGTTTAAAAATTGTGATGATCCCTTCAAGACGCACTATGTGCTCCAAGGGTGCCATTCACCTTTATTCATGTTTCATTTATGTGACGTGCCCTTCAAGATGCACTACGTGCTCCAAGGGCATCACTCTCCTTTTGATTGATTTTGGTAGTTGTCCAACCCCTGGAGTCAATACTGCATTGGGCAACCTTGTGGGAGACTAAGGGCCTCTAAGGAATACGTAGCATGCCTTATTCCGCGCTCCTTTTAATCTCTATGAGTGACTGTCTCAGTCTGCCCTCACGACATCGTGGATATCTCAAACTAGGTAATCATTAACCTATAGTTCAAGACACGATGGGAGTGCTAGTAGGCTGTCGCAAGGTTTTTGCCACACTTCTCCCTCAATATATCAGGTTGATGTGCATGGTCCCTTTACTCCTAATGTGAGTATGATTAGAAAGCAATTGTCGGCCTGCATTTATTAACGAAACATGTTAATGATCTATAAACAACATGATAATACACCTAATCATATGTCACATATGCAATAACATAAATACTCAAACCATATATAGTACACTCCCTAACTCGATCCAGAGTCCAAGGAGGTCCATCTATGCCATCGAAATCCTCAATCTATCAATATTCCTTCACACTCAAGAGAAACCAATAAATAACACATGTCTATACACAAATAGCATAACATGACATCATAATCCACAATATCATCATCATAATCCATAAGTGAAGCAAACAATCAAATAATGAATCGGATCACTTGCACGCAAGTGCCCTCAAAGAATAAGTCACATCAGGTGCACACAAGAGTGGGATGTTACATATATAGCATAGAAATCCACTCAAAATGGGATCTAAACCATTCCGACATAAATTAATATGGGTGAATCCTATCCTCTTCCCAACTATTGAAAAAGAACTAAAGAAATTTTTAGATGCAAAAATCATAGCTCCTCTTATATATTCTTCCTGGGTTGCAAATTTGATACCTATTAGAAAGAAGAATGGTAAAATAAGACTATGTTTTGACTTTAGAAAACTTAATAGATCTCCATTAACAAATAATTATCCTCTTCCTAAAATGGATCATGTATTGCAAAAAGTATTGAGAGCTAATCAGATATCTATGATTGATGACTATTCATGTTATAATCAGATTGTTGAGCATGAAGAAGACAGAAAGATGATTGTACTCACTACACGTTGGGGAACATTTATGTATGAAAAATCCTCTTTGGGCTAATGAATGTAGGATAAACATTTCATAAGGAAACGGGTATAACATTTTTGGAGAAAAAAACAAATTCATTGTGATTTACTTAGACTATATAATTATTTATTCTATATCAAATGATGATCATTTAAAACATCTTAAAATATTTTTTATTAAATGCCAAAAATATGGTTTATCACTTAACCTGACGCAGGCGTGCCCTTCTAGCACGTCCGCTCATAGGATCTTTACTCCTTCCTCTGCCCGAAGAACTGAAAGGCTCTTCTATTTCCCTACTGGGAAATTTTTCACCCACAACAACTCTCTCACGGGATCTCCCTTTCTTCTATCGGGAAATCGTACTTCGCGAATTCGCGAGTCCTCTGGTCATGCATTTGTTTCTCGCGATTCTCCGAAATCTGATGTAAGTCAATGCTAACCTTTTACTTTTCTATCGGGGTTCCTCCTGTCGGGATTCCGGCACTTGCGATGTCCAAAACAAATCGCTTTACCAACCCCCAATCCCCGATACGTCGAAACTCCGATGCACTCACAAGTTTGACCTGTCCACGTCCCTGTCACCTCGTCGGGATTTCAGACATCGCTATATCGCAAATCCTGATGTCTATGGTTTCGGGACTTTCCCTTCCCTGAATTTCGAAACAATATGCCACCTGTCCCCTCACCGATTCCTGTGGCCCCACACTATTCCTTTAGCCTATCATGATATCGCATTTTGCGATTCCAAATTACAAGAGTATCCTATCCTCAAGACCTCCGATATGCCAAACCCCAAATTCTGTCAAATCTTTCGACACGCGTCCCAACTGATGGACGGTTCAGATCGAACCTCAGACTCCACCAAATGAAAAATCAAAACCACTCACTCCTATGAACCCCGATGACCAAATCTTCGATCGAGCGGTCAACCAGCACATGTCTTACCTGAGATCCATGGCTATGATCCCTTTGTTGTCGCAAGACTCAAAAAGGTCTCAAATTCTTGACTTTTGAACCTCCAATATACCGATGATTCCCGGATCATGCCACCTGTCCCAATAGATGGAAATCTCTGAGCTCATCGGGATTTCCACGATGGATTTGCCRATCTCTGGTCCATGAGATTTTCAATTTCCCGAACCTCGATGCCTCAATGTCCCGATGCTTCTCGGGGTTTCCACTCTTCTCAYGAAGATTAAACCCTGTGCAACTCCAGTCAAATGGATGGTTGACGGGTAACCATTTGATGATCCAACGGCTCACGATCCCTAGAGCTTGATATCCGGATGGAGCCGTAACCTCCCCACTTCTTTACCAGATCAKACGGTTGGCGGGATTTTCCAAATCCTCTCCACAATATCCTGACCATCTATCTTCTCCTCCTCGATATGTTCACGAAGTGAACCATGGAMTCCTTCCCAGACTTAATCACCTGTGACACAAAACTCCATTGCCTTGAGTCACTCGGTATGCTCCAACTCCTTATCCTACCTCCAGTAGCTTCAAAGGGTTTATTCCTCCTGATCTTTCTCACGAATCTGAGTCTTAGAGAAGATTCTTGCACGCACTTCTTGCGGCAACTCTCAGACACTTCCAAGTGCTAAATACCTTCGACTCTGTGCACTCCTACAACAACAGTCTCTCACACCTTACTCAGGTTCACAACCCTGAGACTTTTCTTTACCTGCGCACTCCTTGCACGGCGCCTGTGCCCAACTGCACTTCTGCGGAGATGAGAACAAATGCTACCTATCTGAACCCTCTGTCAATGCACTCCTTGCAGACACTTCAACTGCACTCCTTGCAAGAATTCTTGCTCAGATAGAGAAGAAATTGAAACTCATTCCCTCTTCCTTTCAAACTTCACTTAGAACATGAAATCATATACACAACATATCAAAGCAAATGTATAACAGGAAGCAAACATTCATGAGCATAACATCAATACAAAGAGAACAACACAAAAACCATGAATTTGAATCAAACTCTTCTATTAATTCAAATATCTCTACATGGGTGTTCCTTACACAGCTCTTTGCATGCTCTTGTTCTTCTCCTGCTTCGATAATGTTACAAATGAACAATGAGGGTGTCTATATCCCGTTTCTCTCTTGCGCTCTCAAACAGTCTAATCTAGAATTGAATTCTACCTATCTGCATTAACTATCTTAAATTTCGTCTACCTACTAAGGACGAGAGCGTATGGCTCAAGGTCCAATTACATTACACAAGTGCGCTTCATCTTAATGGCTCATTTAAGATTACGCAACAACTTCAAGGTGTTTTCAAAATTTGTGCTGGCACTTGTCCAGCTATCCAATTGTCTCCGTGCTGGCTCGCTTGATGTGAGAGATGCTCCTGCATCATACTCCCTCGCTTGAAAATTTTCATGGGCTCATGTCCATGAGCTCTTGCATGGTCTGTCCATGCTCTTGAATCTTTGCTTCATTCTCCCAGCTGGCATCTTCAACTGGATTGTTCCTCCACTTGACCAGATATTCAAAGTATTTTTTCCTTCTGGTCTTCTTGCCAATTCGTTTATCCAATATCCACTCCATATGTGGCTTATCTGCAACTAGAATCTGCTTTCGCCACTGAACCTCTGATTGTTCAGCATTTGTTCCTGCTTCGTCAACTTTGTATGGGTATAAATCTGATACATTGAATATCAGAGAAATTCCGATCCCATTGGGTAATTCAATCTCATAAGCATTGTCCCCAAATTTCTTCAAGACCTTGCATGGCCCGATTTTCTTCATCTTCAACTTATTGTATGTTCCTCTCGGAAACCTTTCCTTCCTCAAATGTGCCAAAACCAGATCACCAACCTTAAACTGGAGTTGTCTTCTATGTTGATCTGCTCTTCGCTTATACTCTTGGCTTGAATTTTGCATTCGCTCCTCCACCTGGCTGTGAAGTTCCTTCATCACCTTTGTGAATTCCTCTACATTAGCGCTCCTAGTCGCAGTCTGTTATGAATCCCTCAGTTCAGAAATTCCTCTTGGCTACACGCCATAAACAATCTGAAATGGACTCTGGCCTGTGCTCCGATTCACTGAATCATTATATGCAAACTTTGATTGCGACAATATATTGTCCCAACTGCTATGGTTCTCTATCACCAAGCTTCTCAGTAAATCTCCCAGACTTCTATTTACCACTTCTGTCTATCCATCCATCTGAGGATGATAAGCTAAACTAAACAATAATTTAGTTCCCAGCTTCTTCCATAAGGTCCTCCAGAAATGCCCTATGAACTTTGTATCTCTATCCAAAACTTTACTCCTTGGTAAGCCGCGAAGTCCAATGACTTCTTTGAAAAACAGGTTCACGATGTGAGTCGCGTCACTGGTCTTCTGACATGGAATGAAGTGTGCCATCTTAGAAAATCTATCCACCACCACAAAGATTGAATCAAATCCTCTTTGCGTCCTTGGCAACCCCAATATGAAATTCATGCTAATTTCATCCCACAGCTTCTCAGGTATGGGCAATGGTTGATAGAACCCCGCATTCTGCCTCTTTCCCTTCGACTGATGGAAAATTCTACATCTATCCACAAATCTCTTGATGTCTGCTCACATTCCCAGCCAAAAATATGACTCATTCAATTTTGCAAATGTCTTGTCGTGACCAAAATGCCCTACCAATCCTCCACTGTGTTTCTCCTTCAGCAAGTTCTCCTTCATGGAACATTTTGGAATACACAGTTGATTGCCTCTGAGAAACAATCCTTCCTGGATCATGTATTCTATCCATGGGCTTTTGTCTATGAGAACCAGATTCTCAGCTGTTTCATATGCCTCCTGAAAATCTGGATCATCTTTGTACATGTCCCTAAGATCATCAAAACCCAGCGTTTTGACTTTGAACTCCTGCAACAACAAACACTTCCTGCTCAAAGCATCAACAACTTTGTTAACAGTTCCAAAAATATGTTTAATCACAAAAGTGAAATTTTTTATATACTCAACCCATTTGACATGTTTCTTATTCAACTTCTCCTGTTGAGTCACAAACTACAATGCATGGTTATCACTGTACAATACAAACTCTTTCGGGATCAAGTAATGCCTCCATTTTTTCAATGCCTGTATGATGGCATAAAATTCCTTATCATATGTGGAATACTTCACCTTTTCTTCATTCAGATTCTCGCTGAAATATGCTATCGACCTGTCTTCCTGACTTAAGACCGCCCCGATTGCAAACTTGCTTGTATCGCATTTTACTTGAAATGTTTTTCGGAAATCCAGCAACACCAAAACCGGTTGTTCCGTAATCTTCCTCTTCAACAGATTAAAACTCTTCTCGGCCTCTTCAGTCCAGTGAAAAGACTTATGCCACTTCTTCATTGTATCCATCATTGCTACACTAATCCCATTGAAATTCCTAATGAACTTCCAGTAGAAACTAGCCAAACCATGAAAACTTCTCACCTCAAAGATATTCTTCGGTGATGGCCAATTCTTAATCACTTCTACTTTATCTAGATCCATCCTCAACTCATCTTCAGAAATAACAAACCCCAAGTAAATGAGTTATGTCTTCATGAATGAGGACTTCGTCATGTTTATCAACAACTTCTCTTGTTGTAATCTCTACATTACTGTAGACAAATGCTTCAGATGCTCTGCCACTGATTTATTGAAAACCAGTATGTCATCCAAATACACAATGACAAATTTCTCGATGAACTCCTTCAGGACTTCGTTCATCAACCTCATGAAGGTACTTGGTGCATTTGTTAAGCCAAATGGCATAACGAGCCATTCATACAACCCTTCATTGGTTTTGAATGCTGTCTTCCACTTGTCACCTTCTCTCATGCGAATTTGATGATAACTGCTTTTCAAATCAATCTTTGAAAAGAATTTTTCCCCACCTAAGCAATCCATCAAATCATCTATTCTTGGCAATGGGAATCTGTACCTGATAGTTATCTTATTAATCTCCCTTGAATCAGTACACATCCTCCAGCCTCCGTCTTTCTTCAGACTCAGTACTGTCGGAAGAGCACATGGATGCAAGCTTTCCCTGACCAAACCTTTGTCCAACAAATCCTGGACTTGCCTTTTAACCTCTTCATTCTCCCATGGTGTCAACCTATACGTGGCTTTATTTGGAAAACTAGCTCCTGGTATGAGATCAATATGATGACTTGCACTCCTGATTGGCGGCAACGAACGAGGTAATTCGTCCACTACAATGTTAGCGAACTCTTCTAGCAGTTCCTGAACTTCTTTTGGTAAATCATCCATGCTTGTGCTAGTCAAAACAATCTTTGGTTTTCTGACCATAATGAACTGTGGATCCTCCTTCTTCTTGACCTCTGTAAGAAGTTCCTTCCCACTCATGAGAAGTACTTTGTTTCTTACTTCCAGTTTCACCTCCTTATCCTTTATCATAAGCAACATGTGTGTCCTCCCATTCTTCTCTAGGGTGTATGTGTTCATTCTCCCATCATGAATCAAATTCCTGTCATATTTCCATGGTCTACCCAACAATAGATGACAAACATCCATAGGAACGACATCACATAATATCTTGTCATTATATCCTCCTATCTTAAATTCAACCAAACACTGTTTGGTGACATTTACTTGATGTCCTTTTTGTAGCCACAAAACTTTATATGGACTTGGATGATCAGTCATCTCCAGCTCCAGATTTTCTACCATCTCGATCGAAACGAGATTGTCCATGCTACCGCTGTCCACAATGACCTTGCATGCCCTATCCTTGGTCTTGCAAGAAATCCTTAAAATTCTGGTCCTTTGGACTGAACTTTCCACCTCCTTCTCTGGTGTTAAGAGAACTTTCTGCATCATCAACAATATTCCGCCTTCAACGTCTTCTACCTCAACATATCGCCTTTGTTCCTCGACAATGTGAGTTTCTCCAGTTTCTTTCTTTTTCTCTGGACACTCGAATGACTTGTGCCCATTCTTTCCACACGTGAAGCATGTGATTACTCCACCTCTTCCTCTTCCTCTACCTCTGGTACGAGAAAAAGTGTTGTTGTCAGCATAATCTCCTCTCTGCTCATTATGTTGTCCTCTCTGTTCAACATATCACCCTCACTGTGAGATTCCACCCCTCTTTGTCCATGTCTGAGGTTTCTTCCAGTCTTCCCTGGGCTTCTGGGTTCTTTCCTGGGCAACTAATTTGCCTTTGGGATGACTTCTGCCTCTGCCCCTCTGACTCTACTTTCGGCTCAGCTTCTCTTCAGCTTTCAGAGCCATATGATAAGCATATTCCACCATTTGGATGGTCACCATACTCATTTCATCCCGAATCTCATATCTCAGGCCATTCATATACCTGGCCACTTTTTTGTCATTGCTTTCACGATGACCTGCCCTAATATTCAACTTGTAAAAATCTTCAGTATATTCCTTTACTGACATCAGCTTCTGCCTCAGGTTCTGAATTCTCCTGAATAGAGAAATTTGATAGTCCCTGGGAATGAATTTTGCCTTCATTTTTGCAATCATCCTGTCCCAGCTCTTAATTTTCTGCTTGCCTTGGCAAAGCCTATCCGCTTGTAGTTCATCCCACCACAAGGTTGCATGTCCTTTTAATCACATGGCAGCATGCTTAAACTTCTTTTCCTCTTCGATATCTTCATAGTCAAAGTAGGTGTCCAGAGATCTAATCCAGTCTAGAAGCTCTTCTACATCCATATTTCCCTCATAAACTGGAATGTCCATCTTTGTCTTTGCACCCATTCTTGCAATAGCTTTAAGCAAGCATTCATTTGCTGCATCTTCTGTTGTGACTTCTTCTTCTCCATCTCCAGCATCATCTTCATTTTCGGACTCACTGATATCTCCTACATTAGCTGTGTGCCTTTGTCTTATCTCCATGTCCACAAGTCTAGCACGTATGTTATGCAGATCTCTTTCTACTTCTGGATTCTGCACCTCTCTACCCCTTCTTCTGGGCGTTTCCCTTTCCTCCTCTGGATCGGGTGATTGTCTATCTCTTCTCCTCAGTAGCATGGTGAATCTTCCTTTTCCCTGCTACAGAAAGCAAAGAAGATTTTCTAAGCTCTGATACCACTTGACGCAGGCGCGCCCTTCCAGCACATCCGCTCACAGGATATTTACTCCTTCCTTGGCCTGAAGAACTGAAAGGATTTTCTATTTCCCTATCAGGAAATTTTTCACCCACAACAACTCTCTCATCGGATCTCCCTTTCTTTTATCGCGAAATCAAACTTCGCAACTTCACGAGTCCTATGGTCACGCCTTTGTTTCTCACGATTCTCTGAAATCCGATGTAAGTCAATGCTGACCTTTTACTTTTCTATCGGGGTTCCTCCTGTCGGGATTCCAGCACTTGCGATGTCCAAAACAACTCGCTTTACTGACCCCCGATCCCCGATATGCCAAAACTCTGATGCGCTCATGATTTTGACCTGTCCATGTCCTGTCACCTCGTTGGGATTTCGAACTTCACTATATCGTGAATCCTGATGTCTATGGTTTCGGGACTTTCCCTTCCCCGAATTCTGAAACAGTATACCACCTGTCCTCTCATTGATTCCTGTGGCCCCACACTATTCCTTTGGCCTGTCGGGATATCGTGTTTTGCGATTCCAAATTGCAAGAGTATCCTGTCCTCAAGACCTCTGATACGCCAAACCCTGAATTCTGTTAAATCTTTCGACACGCGTCCCAGCTGATGGACGGTTCAGATCGAACCTTGGACTTCGCCAAATGAAAAATCAAAACCACTCACTCCTATTAACCCCGATGACCAAATCTCTGATCGAGCGGTCAACCTGCACGTGTCTTACCTGAGATCCATGGCTATGATCCCTTCGCTGTCACAAGACTCAAAAAGGTCTCGAATTCTTGACTTCTGAACCTCCGATATACCGATGATTCCTAGATCCTGCCACCTGTCCCAAAAGATGGACAACTCTGAGCTCGTCGGGATTTCCACGATGGATTTGTCGATCTCTGGTCCACAGGATTTCTGATTTCCCGAACCCTGATGCCTCAATGTCCCGATGCTTCTCAGGGATTCCACTATGCTCACGAAGATTAAACCCTACGCAACTCCTGTCAAACGGACGGTTGACGGGTAACCGTTTGATGATCCAACGGCTCACGATCCCTAGAGCTTGAGATCCGGATGCAGCTGTAACCTCCCCACTTCTTTACCAGATTAGACGGCTGGCAAGATTTCGCAAATCCTGTCCATGAGATCCTGACCGTCTATCTTCGCCTCCTCGATACATTCACGAAGTGAACCAAGGACTCCTTCTCGGACTTAATTACCTATGACACAAAACTTCATCGCCTTGAGTCACTCGGTATGCTCCAACTCCTTATGCTACCTCCAATAGCTTCAAAGGGTTTATCCCTCCTGAGCTTTCTCACGACTCTGAGTCTTAGAGAAGATTCTTGCATGCACTCCTTGCAACAACTCTCAGACACTTTCAAGTGCTGAATACCTTCGACTCTGCGCACTCCTACAGCAGTAGTCTCTCACACCTTACTCAAGTTCGCAACCCTGAGACTTTTCTTCACTTGCGCACTCCTTGCATGGCTCCTGTGCCCAACTACACTTCTGTGGAGATGAGAACAAATGCTACCTATCTGAACCCTCTATCAATGCACTCCTTGCAAACACTTCGACTGCACTCCTTGCAGGAATTGTTGCTCATATAGAGAAGAAATTGAAACTCATTCCCTCTTCCTTTCAGACTTCACTTAGAACATGAAATCATATACACATCATATCAAAGCAAATGTATAACAAGAATCAAACATTCATGAGCATAACATCAATACACAAAGAACAACACAAAAACCATGAATTTGAATCAAACTCTTCTATTAATTCAAATATATGTACATGGGTGTTCCTTACACAACTCTCTGCATGCTCTTGTTCTTCTCCTGCTTTGATAATGTTACAAATGCACAATGAGGGTGTCTATATCCCGTTTCCCTCTTGCGCTCTCAAACAGTCTAATCTAGAATTGAATTCTACCTATCTGCAATAACTATCTTAAATGTCATCTACCTACTAAGGACGAGAGCGTATGGCTCAAAGTCCGATTACATTACACAAGTGTGCTTCATCTTAATGGCTCATTTAATATTGCACAACAACTTCAAGGTGTTTTCAAAATTTGTGCTAGCACTTGTCTAGCTGTCCAATTGTCTCAGCGTTGGCTCGATTGATGTGGGAGATGCTCCGGCATCATAATCCTAAAAAATATCATTTTTCTATGCAAGAAGGTAAATTACTTGGACACATTGTTTCAGAGGAAGGGTTTAATATCAACCCTTAATGTGTTGAAGCAATTAAATTCATCGGTTTTCCATGAAAAAAGAAAGAGATTCAGTGTTTTCTAGGAAAGATAATTTTTCTAAGAAAATTCATCCCTAAATTTGTTGAAGTGATAAAGGATCTAACATACATGCTTAAAAAGGATAATGAAGTTAAATGGTCCTTAAAGGCTAGATGTTCATTTGACTAGATAAATAAATCCTTGGGAGAATCTCTAGTGCTAATAAGCCTAGACTATTCAAAGGAATTTCTCATCTTTTTTGTTGCTTCAGATAACACAATTGTTACAGTCCTTTTACAAAGAAATGAACATAATCAAGAACAACTAATTTCATTTTTTAGAAAAAATTTAAGATATTTTGAGCTTAAATATAAAATCATATAGAATAAAAGCTTATGCATTGGTTAAAGCTCTCAAATCTTTTACATTTTATCTTCTTCATTCTAGAAGAATTTCATATGTTCCTAGTAGCACAGTAAAAGAAGTATTGAATCAACCTAACACTAATGGAAAAATACAAAAATGGATAGAAAAAATTGAAAAGTATGGTCTTAAAATAAAACCAACCAAATAAATTAAAGGTCAAGATTTAGAAAAACTTCTAGTTGAATCAAATTGCAAAGTTCCCGGAATAAATCAAATTGCATAAATAGCAAAACAACCTTCAACAGAATTTGATGAAACTGATTTGCAACAACCATTAATTAAGCTTCAATATAAGTTTTCTTCATCTCCTTGGTACAAAGACATTGTTTTTTACTTACAAAATCTTGAATTCCCACCGAATTTTAGTCAAGATAAAGCTAGATCACTCAAACTTCAAGCAATCAAGTATTGCATAATAGATGTAAACAATTATTGGAAAGACCCTTTGGGAATTTTATTCGACTGTATTTTTGAATATGAAACTGAAGGAATCATAGATGAATTTTACTAAGGTATATTTGGAGGACTCCATGCTTGAAGAGCCACAACACACAAAATTTTTAGATATGACTATTATTGGCCAAAGTTATTTTCAGAAGTGAATTCCTAGGTAAGATCATGTAGAGAATGTCAATTCTTTCTAGGAAAAAAAAATCTTCCTTCTTTGTCATTAATACCAATAAAAGTTGAATCTCCTTTTCATCAATGGGGCCTAGCATTTATAGGTGAGATTCATCCTGCTTCTAGGGAACAATATAAGTGGATCTTAACTGTAATAGAATATTTTTCCATATGGGTGGAAGTACTAATGTAGTTTTGATTAAATTCCTTGAAGAAAATATCCTTTACGTGTTTGGATGTCCCTAGAAGATCATAACTAACAATGCACAAGCTTTTCAATCACTTGCAATGATAGATTTTTCTCAAAAATAGAATATTGTTCTTGGACATTCTATTGCATATTACCCACAAGATAATTATTATTAGAGTCATCTAATAAGAGTTTGATGAGACTCATAAATAAAGTGTTAACTAATAACAAAAGGGCTTGGCATTCTCATCTAAAATGTACACTCTGAGTCAACATAATCGACACTAAAATATCCATATGTATTTCTCCTTTCAAATTAATTTATGGCATTTATGTTCTACTCCCTATTAATATATGTTTGACTTTGATGAAATTATTGGAGTACAGTGAAGAGGAGCCTAATCACATTACAAGGAGAATGAATAAGCTAGTTGAATTGAAGTAAATCAGAGAGCGAGTCAATGAAAAATTTCAAGAATATCAAGACAAAATGAAAGCCATTTTTGATAGGAGAGAAAAAAAATAAGTTTTGTTCCCAGTGACCTAGTATTGAAATGGGACAATAGGAGAGAATATCTTGGAAAACATGGAAATTTTGATCATTTGTTTCTTGGAACTTATAAAATTGTTGTAGTTGAAGGAATCAACTCACACTCCCTTCAAAATATAGAAGGAGATTTTTTGGAATTTCCTATGAATGGGTGGTTCTTAAAACATTTCATTCAGATATAAAGATTTATTTTCCATTCATTATATATTACCAATTTTCTTTACTGTTTTTTCTAAATGTTTCAATTTTTAAAGACTTTTTAATTGAATAATTGAAATAATTTTTGGTCTGAATTATGATTTGTAAAGATTCATCAATAATTGAGGATGACCTAAATAAACAAAACTAGAGTGTTCTTTCTTAGGATAGTTTTTTCACATCAAAATGTCACACTTAAGTGTCACACCCTGAGTTTCGCAAGTGTCCCAAAGCGATGTATGCATCTTGTTAAGTGTCACATGAACTGTCTCAAGTGTCATATGCATATTACTAAGTGTTTCATTCACTTTTCTAAGTTTTGGAACTCGTTGACAACATGAAACTCATTTTTCACAATCCCTAAGTGAGTTTAGAAGAGAAAACCCACAATTTGAGGTTTGGAGCCACACATTTTACTTGAAAAATTTAACCATTTCTAGGAATTTATGAATGGTGGTGCTCCCCTACTCATCCTTACGGAGTGTCATCTCTCCCCTTTCCTTTATTAGGGGGAATTAGTGTCTTTATGTCTCCCACTCAAGGGGGGTGCCAGTGTGGTTAGAGAAACATATGGTGCAACCTGACTATTCTTAAGGGACAAATCTTAAGCGAGGAGGTTGTTTTGGGTCGAATCCTATCCTATGGAACCATCTTAGGATCAAATCCCAAGTAATGGAGCCATATCCTCAACCATTTCCCTTATTATCTCATGGTAGTGAAGCCTCCCAATCCTATAAATTGAAAGCATTTCCATGGTGAAAGGAAGAGGGAAATTATTGAAGTATCATCATTCTGATCGTAAAATATTTGTTCAAGGGGATAGATGATGAGAGCTTGGAGAAGTTCATGCATTGTCAAACATGATTTTTAAATCATTTCCATTGGCTTTGCAATTAATATAAACTTGGCCTATTCCCTTCAAGTTCATGTGTTCTACATTTTCTTGTCTATTGTTGTTTCAATCTTCGTAGATAGACATACTTTATTTAATGATATAGAGTAGGATAAAGAGTTATTATGACAGTCTTTGTAGGAATTCATTTTCATTAAGGAGATTGAAGATGAATCCCAAAGATTGGAGCAGTGAGGATGAACATCGAAATAAGGTACGCCAAATTATTCTTCTGTCTTGCTTGATTGATTGAGTTAGATTTAAAGAGAAAGTAAAAACCAATTTTTTTATTCCATATTTGGACCAAAGAAAGGGTATTTGTCCAAAGGGGTTCTTAACTTGTCCACAGGGTAAGATTTCCCATAACATAAAAATGGTGACTTCGTTGAGGAAGAAATTTGACTAGTATTTCCTTTGGTTCATCTTAAATCATTGCTTTTGATTAGATATTGTTTGTTTTATGCTTGATTCTAAGTCTTTTCCCCTTCCCTCTTCTTGATTGAATAATTTTACATTTTCATTGACTAAGTATTTGTTGAGTTTTATCTTTTGGTATCCATTTTTTAATCTTTTCCAGGACCAACACTCCCCTGCAATCGATACCAGGGCACCATTGGCCTGACTCGTTCTCCCCCTTAGTCTCCTAGGGAGGACCATAGATTTATTTTCCTTTGGTAAAAAGGGTGAGAGTCTCTCCTTTTAGGTGGATTTATGATTTTTTTCTTGGTTCTGATCAATGTACTTTTAGGAGGATTTTATCCCAGAGTCTCATGATCTATCTTTGAATTTGTTTTCTTGAGAAATTGGACTTCATCACTCATTTCATTCCCTTCTTTAAGTTTGAAAATTTCTCCTAGTTGGGAGATTGTATGATCCCCTTGGGTTAACTAGATCCCTTAGTTCATACTACCTTTCAGTTTCCTAATCTTTGTCTCGCAAAGTTTTCAGATTATTTGATTTTTTAGGAGTTTTCATCAACTAGAATTTGCAAAGGTTGTTTGGTATTGAGCCCCTTTTTTCTTCATTGAAACATCTCACTTTCTGAATGATTAGGAATCTCTTGTTTACTGCAACCCAACCTTTAATACTAATTATTAATGCTCATTTTTTAGAATTTTCAAGATCGATTGTCTTCCTTCTCCTTTACATCTTTTGATTCCTTGATTGAACAAGTTATCTCACACTTGGCTTCTTTCAGTTCTCATCATTTTTTAGTTTGATTTGTTTGGTTTATTTTTCTCGTCACATTTATTTGTGCCAAACACTGATATATTTCACTTGAAAGTTAAGAAGTAGAAAAGTTTTCATATGTCATTGTATACATAATCAGAAAAAAAAAATTACATTCTTTAGGAAATTTGTTTTGGTACACGTTTGAAAAGAGCCATCTTTGCATGTGCATTTTGGATCTCAGAATCATTTTCTTGCTAGTTTGGCATTATCCTACTCCTAGAAATTTAAAAGTTGCATATTTTTTAGTGCTTTCTTGTGTTTAGAAGAATATAAGTCTTCTCATTCCCATACATAATGTTATTGCACAAGTTTTAGGTTGGGAAAATCCCAACCCATCCACCAATTGGCAACAAATAGGAGGGAACCTACCCACTATCACCTTAGGCAGGTGTCCCTGTCATTTTATAGCTGAGGTAGTCACCTCAAGGGGGGAATCTCAATGAACCTAGGGGGAAATGAGACAGAAAAGGATGAATATGAAGAGGATATCCCTAAAGGTCAATTCTAAGTGGTATGAGGATCATGGGAAGAGTCTTGGGAAGTTCCAAGGGTTTCCAAATGTGTTGAGTGACCTGGAAATAGTGAAGTACCTACCCGAGATGCAAGAAAAACAAGTGTATGATGCAAAATAATCAATTGGAAAATCAACTTAATATTCTTCTCCCTAATATCATATGTTAGTAAAAATATATATCATCAATGAAATGGAACAATAATTTGCTAAACAAGTGCTAGAAATCAAGTGAAAGATGCAAGAGATAAACTAGTTAATCACTAGTCAAACTCAAGATTCAAACACCAAGATACTAGCATGAAATATAAGGCTGGTGTAAACACTTTATATGGAAATATATATAATACTTATGGATATAACAATAAAATTATTAAATAAATAAAATCAGCCACTAAAATGCCTCCAACATTTACCAAAACGTGTGCTAGACCAAGTAGTATAAGTGAGCAAACTTTGGGCAAATTTCAGTAGTTGATTAGAGAGTTATTGAAGCAATTAGATTAGGGTTCCTGTAGCCCTAATGGATGAAGATGTATGTTTTTAATATAATAAATAACTACCCCTTTATATTGGATTCCCTGGCGACTGGAAGGTGCTCTAAGCACAAGGAACACAACCCAATTTGCAAAAAGTTAATACGATAAGAAATCATGTTTCCTAATGCAATATTTTGTTTTTCCAATGCAATAATATTGACATTAGTGCCTTTAAAATTGGGTGAATGGGGTCTTTAAAGAACAATTTATACCAAAAAAATCCCGAGGGGTGTAAACCCTTTTACTTCCTAGGGTATTTCAACCAAACTTAGGGTAAATCTAGGAGGGTATACACACTCGTATTCCTCCTAGACACCCTTGCAAAAAAGAAAGAATTAAAACTTTAACAAAGATATGAAGCAATGATAGAGTTTTTATCTATCATACTCCTCCCTATGGTTTCCACCAACAATGACCAAAGTAATCAAGAAATAAATAGCATATGCATATTTTTCCTTACCTAATCCAAGAAAATGAGATATCAAACCCTAGTTACCATGCAACATTCATCCAAGAGTAAAGAGAAGAATACTTTAGGGGGGTGCAGATCACTCCTCATCATCCATTCACCAATATAAATTCATCAAAAGACATTCCACAAGATAGAAACACCAAAATCACCAAAAGTAGTGAAAATTTCATCCCAATATGTCTCACAATGGGAGAGTTATGTATTAAAATGAGATCTTATGAACTCTATTTATAAAAAATGTCTCCAAAATAATTTGTCCACATAATTTTTAGGGTAAAACAAAAGAATAGGGCTCAAAAACCCTAATATTTCCCCTTTACACAAATAATATTAAACAATTCACTTAAAATTTACTTTTACACAATAAAAAACCCTAATTTATGGTGACCTCACCCTTTTAGGGGATGTTTTAACACTAGGAGAAAGTCATTGGTGTTGGATAGTGTAGATAGGCTTCCAAAATCCACATGGAAATAAGACAAGGTCATCTCTTCATGGTTAAAGCCTCATTCTCCTCAAACCATCCTTGCATCAATGAATAACAACCTCACCACAAAGCCCTATCCCTCCTAGATGATGTCATGCTTCCAAAGGTGACATTTTACCTCTCTTAGGAAAAATGTTTGCCATGTGAGGGCTAGGTTATGTCATCCAAAATTCCTTCTAGGCCTCTGAGGTTTCATCTCTCTCATTCGGCATGTGGGCCCTTGGCATCCAAGCTATTGGCTTCAAGCCTCATGGAAGCCTAGGCTAGGCTTGTTCCTCTAAAAGTGTCCACCAACTAGGTCCTGCAAAGATAAATAAGACACCCTCCAAGGATCTCAAGTCAAAATATCTTGATGAGTAAACAAAACCAGTAAATGATCCACATGTTGACGATTGAAAACATCAATGTGATTTCGCTCGCAAAGTGTTTCTAAGCCTATTATTATATAAGACCAAATAATGCTAGTAGGTGGTACCCCCTTGAACTTTTGAAGATTGGGTCTGTTCATTTTCAATGTTATGATGATGAGCTACAAAGTTACATGGTTGATGATAATATGGTTGTCATTGATATCATATAAGTTTTTAGATATTGTTCCTTCATGATACTACAACTTGCTATTCATTCATGGTATTTGTTCTTTTCTCCCGTACAACAAAATTGTTAGTGAAAATTACAGAAAGGCATTTTGAGGAAAAGTAAATACTATATCTAATGCAAAAAAAAGGATACCTAGATATACATACTTGTTGATAGTGGTTAAGTCCTAGCTAACAAAGAAATGGCTATGAAATATTGTTTAATTACATTTTTTATATATGCATATGGTGGAAATTTTGGTGGATCACATTAGCAAGGTGACAATGCAATGGCTATGCATTGATTAATGAGATCGGTGGCTGACTTACATATGTTATAATGTTGGTGCCTCATGGAAGTGTTGGCTTTCATTTTATGGTGATTATGTTATGTTTTGGTTAAATGCTTGATGATGATGTTGTTAGAAAAATAGGACCACGGAGCAATAAAATAAAACAAATGCGGAAACAAAACACAAAAGATACACAATATAAGAGAGACACAGATTTACGTGGTTCACCTAGTGTGGGCTACGTCCACCAAAGAAATTTCCAGGTCCTTTCTTTATTATTATCCATCAAAATGAAGGGATACAACCTACAACAAAACTCGTTGTAACTTCCTCTTCTTTCTCTCACAGTCTCCTCTCTTAGAATACAATACTCGCCAACATACATAGACGCAATACATTTCCCTCATAAAAGAGGGTTTCCTTCTAGGGAAAAAAACCCTAACATAATCTCTATCGCTAGATCTGCGACATTATAATGAACAGTCTAGATTTACAATGAAATTACAATATACTTTTACAAGGCAATTTTTTCTTCGGGGGCTTCGCCCTGAACCCTTGCTAGGGGCCCGCTTGCCCCCAGACCCCCCAGCCGGGGGAATAGCCCCCCGGACCCCGCAGAGGGGGTACCCCCCCTCTGCACTCCCCCACGTGGAAGAGTGTACATAATTCTGGGGTGTAAATACTTCATGGGGTATAAACACGGCTGAAATTAAAAGACCTCTAAATCAGGAAGATAATCAGGCTCCACAACCAACAATCTCCCACTTGGAAACTGATCTCAACAACTCCACTGTTGTTGTATATGCTGGACTCTGAACCTTCTTGGACCTGGAAAATTTCTCATCTTCATCTTCATTCTTGAAGACCAACTAAAAATGAGCAGGAACTCAGTTTCTCCCTGGTTACTCCCTTTGTTAACATGTCTGCAGGATTCTGGCTAGTGTGTATCTTTTCCATCTTCAATTTTCCATCTTCCAAGGCAGATCATATGAAGTGGTACCTCAACTGTATATGCTTATTATTCGAATGGAAAGGTTGATTTCTTTGCAAGGTGAATGGCACTCTGACT
>ML781673.1:92841-107172 GCA_009831015.1 Picea engelmannii
GAATCCCATGGTATGAATAGTAATCATCAAACTCCTTGCTGCAGTATTCACCTCCATTATTTGATCTGAGACACTTCAAAAATTTTCCTGTCTCATTCTCAACTAAAGATTTCCATTTCTTAAAAATATCAAAAACATCAGATTTTTGTTGAATGCAATAAACCCAAGTTTTTCTAGTTGCATCATCAATAAAATTAACATAATAATGAGAGCCACCAAGAGATGATACCTGAGATGGTTCCTATACATCTGTATGCACAAGCTCTAACCTTTTATTCTTCTTTTCTTTTCCGACTTTGAGAAATTTGACTCTCTTTTGTTTTCCATAAACACAATGCTCACAGAAGTCCAAATCAATTTGTTTAAGATTTGGCAGCAAATTTCTTTTGTGAAGTATATGCATACACTTCTCACTCATGTGTCCCAGCCTATGATGCCACAGTGTTGTATTCACTCTTGTAGAAGCTAAAGATATAGAAGAGTCAGTATTACCAGTACTGACTCTTCTATATCTTTAAAAATAAATAAATAAATTATATATACATACATACATATATATATATATATAATAAAATAAAATTGTATATACTTTTCTCATTTTTATTTCTGAAAAAAAAAAATCCAACGAGTTATTTTGAAATTATAACTTAGGTTTTATGGTTTATAAATTGTTGAAAATCTCCTTTTATACTCTCAATACTATTTTTCACGTTTTCGGACTTTCTTATCAGAGTAGGAGAGATTTTGTGTGAACTTTGTAAATCAACAAATGATTAAATTCAATTAGGTCAGTTTTCATAGTTCTTTCTCTCTGACTAAAAATGGTAATGTTTGAGTTGATTTTAACTATCTTAAGTTTCTTAATAGTTTGTCTGAAGTTTGAGGCTTGCTCAAAAGAAAATCCCCTGAAATTAATTTTTCCCTTTTTCTCTATAGACTGAGGGGTTTTTGAAGGTTGAGAAAAATCAGTCTAGAATAACCAAAACAAGATGAAAAACCTCTATTATAAATTTTTACACAGATCACCACCCCCGATATATTAAGTATCACTGATTTCCCCCGCTTCGTAGGCACAAGCTAACTATAAGATAGATGGTGAAAGGAAATTCATAATTGATTGCCCCCATATAGTCCTACAGACGATGAAAGGAAATTCATTTAATTGATTGCCCTCGTCTAAAAAATAAAAGAAATAGATAACTTCACCCGGGTACTGAACAGGCCCGCTGGCAGTGAAGCAATGTATGAGCATAAAATTAGCACTCGAAGCGGTGAAAGGAAATTCAGTAAAAGGGATAGATAACTTCACTAGGGTACTAAACAGGCTTACTGGAAGTGAAGCAATATCTGAGGTGTCTCTAAGGTTGTCATACTTATCTATTACTCTATTCTAGTAATCAGTTTTTCGAAGCCAGATATTCATCCTAAGTCAAAACAGAGCTTCCCATTTCTAAAAATTATAAATTTTATTTCGATTGATGCAAGCTGAAATTTACAATAATCTATTAAGTTTCCTAAGATTGTTCTAATCATCTCAATACTAACTCAATTTTGGAACGGGAAGGAGAATTTTGAAGAAGACTATAACTGAGTTTCAAGTAAATAAGAAGTTTTGAAAAGGTTTTCAAAGACTTTATATAATCTCTTTTTCTTCTCCTTGATCAATTTATCAGAGATAAACCCTTGACACCATTTACCTAATGAAGGGACTGAGTCTACATGTTCTCCTCATCCCACAAGGAGACGAGGTCCCAAGTTGGAGCCTATGTTGAAACAGATCCTAAAAATATTTTATCCTTAAGGTCTAGATTTTTATTGTTTGAGTCTTTAAGTTTTCAACTTTCCCGAAACAAGAATTTCATCATTTCTAAAATTTGTGATACCTTTTTATTTATTATTTTTGAATAAAGAATGGATAAAGTTTACAAAAAATATTAATTTTCCAACACTCTTCGAAAAATTATTTAAAAGAAGTATAATTTTAAATTCGCGAGTTTTTCATTTAAATGTTAAAGAAATCGGGATTCGGTGTTTACCATAAACAAATTTTTGATGCAAATCGAATCGCAAAACCCCGATCCCCAATTTCTCGATACTTTAAGACTTAATTAAAACATAAGTTACTTAATTATCAATTAAAAGGGTTTACAAGTTAAGATAATCACGTCGCGATATCGGGATTCGTGGTTCAATAAGATCATATAATCTTGTCATTGTGTTTCCCGATTTCCCGATTTCATGATACATTTTGATCCTTATGTAAAGATATGAAATAATCTAATCTCTGCTAAGAATGATTAAGAGTTAAATAATTACATCGCGATTTCAGGATTCACGGTTCTATGAGAAACGTGTTTCTTGTCATCCTATTTCCCGAAATCCCAATCACCAAAATCCCGACTCATAATTCACATTTGAAATAAAATATATCTATTTTGGCCTTAATATTGATTACCGAGTTGATTAAGATAAGTTAAATCATGTTTTAAAGAAACAGATCATCGCCAATTCATGATTTTGGGATTCGCGATTCCATGAGAGCACGACTCATGTCATCAGATTTCCCGAAATCCCAACTTCTGATTTTCCGATTAACGAAATCCCAAAAATATTGAATCTCAATTAATTAACATACTAAAAACATTTTAATTTAAATTAATACATCGCGATTTCGGTAATCGGGTTTCTTCGATGACATATTTTTTCAACATCAAGACTGACGAAATCCCGAAAATCAAGTTTTCAAATTTAACTCAAAATCAACATTAATAATCCACTTTCTAAACAATTTTAATGTTAATCCTTTTTAGTGGTCATTAATGCATCATGGTCTGATTAAGTATGTTTCTCATTTATTCGAAAATGATGAGAAATCCTAAGTACGAGCATTGAATTCTTATATCCGAAAATCTTTTCTGCATTACAAGATTTTATTTCATGACAGATGTACGATTCCCATCATGTTTAAGATATATTCAAATTAAACGATTGAACATCTGTATTTTCATTTCAAAGCTACGTTTTCTCATCCACTCCCTGTGACAGGTTTTCAAGCTAAACGCAGAGCTAGGGCACCCAAAAAAGCACCTAAGAAAAACGAAGACCAACCAGAAGGTGATATTATCTCTGATACTACTGCATCCAGAGTACAGTCTATCAAATCGTGGACTGGAATTTCTGAAAAGCTTGAGGACGAGCTTAAATATGCAGAACCTGATTCAGAAAATCATCTACGAGACATTGCTGAGTGTGAGCTTCATAAGGTTGCTACACGTTCGAGGTTGGTAACATATATAGACATGATCTACTGGGCTCTAGATAGGGTGGACATCCAGACAAGAAGCATTCTCAACAAGAAAGGAGCTGTCGTTGGCTCATTCAAGCCTAAGCACATTCAAGTAATGTATAAACTCTCGCCAAATTACAAACACACCTTTAATGCTAAATTTTTCGCTGAGTTTCAAAGAAAAGAATGCATTGAATCGGGCCAGACATACCGTGACATGATTAAAGGATGGGCCAGGGATGAAAATAAGTTTAGGGATGATTTACATGGGATTTATGCCACAGCTTCCTTAAACGAATATATGGTTTATGTAGCAATGATGTTATGTAGACTCTTCGTGAGAAAGGATCCTTGTCACTTTCATGCAGACTGGACACCATTCCTAGAAGAAGTTTCAGAAGGACGTAGTTTTAACTGGCATAAAATTTTGTCAGATAACCTCACATCAGAGGTTGTGAATTACAAAGCAGCCAAGTTAAAAGGAAAACCAATGTATTTTTATATGTCTGCATATATTATGGATGCCATTTGTTTTATGACTCCTTTCCCATTAATGAATTGGAGTTGGAATGTTTCTTTCCCAGAGCCTGTTCATAAATACCACTCATCTCTCTGGGAAGAAAATGAAAAAGATGTTTTTTATGATGTTTGTCATTATGTAATTATCCCTCTAAACAAAATATTCTTTGGATGCGAACCCCCTCGCATTTCTGACACAGTCATAGAAAACCTCAAATCGGTTGCCGACTGGTTTATTGAAGAAAATTTTTCCTATGTTAGAGTCTATGGATGTTCTATTCCCCCTCATGCACTCTCGAAGTTCTTACCAGACAAACTGGTATGCAGAGAAGTGGCTTATCAGTTAGCCAAGGGTGGAATTGGGTTAGAATTAAAAGCCCTTCAGAAAAAAGCATTGCCATCTTTCCCTGTTCATATCGGGAAATTTCCTTTATCAAACATAGGTCATTCTAAAGCGGAGGCCGAGTCATTGGAAGCAGTTAAATTAGTAAACATCGAGCACAGAAAATATGACCCTTACCAAATTATTAGTTGGCATTACATATAGTGTAATTTAAAAGCTTATGAACATGAAGTTTCTATTTTTGATGATATTTTCAAAGATGTTAAATCTTATGAGGAAATGCAGAACAAGGTACAAGCCTTACCACCTGACTCACAGGCTGGGTTTGCATCTTTTCAAAAACGTAGGAAAAGCTACCTGCCGAAGATTTTACAAGGTGAAATATCGACTTCATTGCCAGAACAGGAAGAAACCCCTCCAGGGTTTGAAACTGATACTCAGGATAAGTCAAGTGACAAAGATAAGTTGAAAAATTCGGAAATACCTCCTCAAAACACAGAGGGTTCTCAGATAAAAGAACCAGGGACAGAAAAGGGAAAAGGACTGGAAACAAGTCCAATAATTCTTGATGATATTCCAGAAAAGATTGGAGGAACTGCTTCAAAGGAACTTGGCAGCCCCATTACATCTTTAACTCCAATACAGTCTACTTTTGGAACCCCTCATGAAGGACTTCTATATGTTAGTGACCTAGAGCCAATTTCAAGAGATGAAATCCCCTCATCTGATTATTTTTTCAGCAAAAAATGAAGAGCTGTCTTGAAACAGGAAATTCATCCTGTAGGAGAAAGATCAATTAAGAAGCATAGAGTTATCATTGACGGGAAGAAACTCAAAGATGGAGAATTCGCTACTGAATTAGTAAGAACTATGGGTGCTATAGCATCAACTAATATATACTCTGTGGGAAATCTAACAGCTATGCTCGAGCAGAAGGATCAAGAAATAATTCAGTTGCAAGACAGGTTAAACGAAAATGAAAGAAATATTGGTTGGGGAATACAAAAGGGTTTAGAACAAGCTAGACTCAAAGATATGCAAGAAATCCAAAAGTTGAATAAAAACTTGGATGAAGAAAAACACATGATACAGGTCACTCAAGAACAAGTTCAAAAGATAGGAAAAGAAAATAAACTTTTGCAAGACAAGATTATTTCTATTGCTAACCAGGTAATTGAAATTGAACATTTCAATATGCAGGCATCAAAGATATATGCAAAAATAGAAAAGGAACAACATAAAGTATTCTGTAATCTGGAAATAATCCAGAACTATTTTCAGGAATCAAATAGGTCCATGGAACAGGTGTTCCAGAAAGAAAGAGAAGCAAAAGCAGCGAGGAATACTTTTCAGAAAGTAGTGACTTATTCATTAAAAGATGAAATTGGAAAAAATCAGAAATTATCTGTTTCTGAACAGGTAAAAGGAGATATAATGATAAAAGTCTGGGAATTGAAATTGGCTTAATATAAAATAATCACAAAATAAGTTAATGAAGACTGTCAAGGAATCTTTAATCTCTTTGAAAAATATTCATTAAATATTGGGGCAGATGGTTGTTTTGGGTTATTAAGTGAAATCAACATTGCCAGGCATCAACTGAAGTCAAGAGAAGAGCTCGAAGAAAGGAAAGCAGAAATTTCAAATATTAAATTGGTCAACATTACAGAAATAAATAAGTGGATGGTAACTTCAAGTTTAAGGTTGAAAAATGTTAAATTCACAGAGAAAATGATAGAAAGTCAGTTGCCAGATTTATAGAGAATATTTTTCTCTTTCGAAGCAAATGAGATACCTGAGGCTCCCAGGATCTTAGTAAACTTTTTGGGAAAATGTGTTCAATGCGTTGAAGTAGAGAAAGAAAGTTCGTCAACGCAAATTTAAAACTTTTAAAATGTTTTTATTTATTGGAATTTTGAAAGAAATTGTAAACGGTTGACATTATTTTATGTAACCGTAATATTAGGGAGTTGGTTAGTTACCAACGAGAAACTTTGATAGAAATGTATAAATATAGTTTCAAAAGACTGAGAAAGGGCTTCAGAAATTTTGGAGATAGCCATTTTTTGTAATTTTAGTTTTGAAGTTCATCGGAATATAAATCGCAAACAAGATTGTAGATCCTGCAATTTTGTAACTATGTGTCTTCCCCTATTTATCGTGCTTTGTTAAATTTTCCCTTTAAAGTGTTTTTCTAACAAGTGAATCAATTTGAATTTATATACATTGTTGTTTATTATTTTAGATTGGTTTGGATGTTGAAAGTATTACAGTCTTTCCTCTGAAATTACTTTAGTAATTTTAAGACCTGTAAAACCTTTTGTTCCTTAATATTTAACTCTGTTAGAAATCTTGTTTTTCTTCCATCATTGTTAATTGAAATATAATATTCTTTCTCGATAAAATCCTTATATTTCCTATATTGTGTTTCATTGTTTACAATTTCAAAATTGTTACAAAACCAGGAAACGGCCTTGAATGTGCTTTTACATTACTGTTATAGATTTTGAAATTGTTTTCATTGATCTCATCTCTGGAAATCTGAAGTAACCAATTGATTAAAAACCCATTTTATAAACCTTTTAAACTTTATCATCCATGACTGTCCCTAATAGCAGACAACCTAACATAGAACCGGGCCTTCAGGATCAAGCCAACATTGCCCTGAGTTTATTTAATACTATTTTACAAACAACGACCAATAGTGCTGAACTAGAACGATCATGGGCTGCTATTGAATGTGACATTAGTATCCAAGAGAAATAGGAAGCGAGACAAAGACAGTTGATAAAATGAATCTGCTCTGACCTTTCTTTAATTCCTTATTTCCAAATCTTTTCTTTAAATCATTTTCGGATGCCTTGACGGTATGTTTTAATTTGCCTTAAAACATAAACTCAGGAACAACACCTACCTTCTCTCCTTTTGATATCACCAATGATCCTTTGATGACCTTCCATGTCTTATCTGTAAATATGGATATACAACCTTCACTTGCCAACTGCCCTGTTGAAATTAGACTTTTCCTTAAATATGGAATATGTCTTACCTCTTTCAACAACCATTGGTTTCCATTGCATTGCTTTATTTTTACCTTTCTCATTCCAACAATTTTGCATGGTGCATCATCACCCAAATGAACCTNTCCAAAATCACCTTGAACATAATCTAGAAAATGTTTCCTATGGGGTGTGGCATGAAATGAAGCCCCTGAATCTACTACCCAAGACTTAGAAATATTGTCTACAGAAATAATCAAAGCATCTTGTAACACATCACCTATTGCATTTGCTTCCTGATTTCTCTCATGTTGTCCATCTATTTGTTTCTTTGGAGCTCTGCAGTCTTTCTTCAGATGTCCTTTCTTCCCACAATTCCAGCACTCTATCTTTCCAAGTATAGATTTGGATATGACCTTCCTATAATTCCCACGGTTCCCTGAACCCTTTCCTCTATCCTTTTGTCTTCCCCTATTCTCCATGTTCAATGCATTACTTGATGTCTCACCTGTGCTTTTCCATCGCATTTCCTCACTAAGGATAACACCAACAACATCATCAGATTTTAAAGTATTTGAACCAGAGACAAAGTTACTTACAGCTATGACCAAACCATTCCAGCTTTCTGGCAATGAGCACAAGATTAGAAGAGCCCTAACCTCATCATCAAAGTCCACTTTTACAGAACTTAGTTGATTAGTAACCGTATTAAATTCATTTAAATGATCTGCAACAGACCCACCTTCCGACATCTTCATATTAAATAATCTCTTCATTAGAAATACCTTATTGGATGCCGAGGGTTTTTCATACAATTTGGACAACACATCCATCAAACCCTTCGTTGTCTTTTCTTTCGAGATATTGAAAGCCACCGATGTTGCCAAGCTCAACCGTATCGTTCCTAGAGCCTTTTTGTCAAGAATCTCCCATTCTTCGTCCTTCATGGCTGCCAACTTCTTTGCTACTCTGCTCAATGGTAGGAATAGATCCATCTGATATAAATAATCTTCCATCTGCATCTTCCATAACTAGTAGTTTTGGCCATTAAATTTCTCAACCCTAAACTTTCCATTTTCTGACATTGCTCCCAATCGAATCAAGAACCCTCTTTTCCTACGAGTTAACTTACACTCTGATACCAGTTGTTAGAAAAACAGGACTACAGAGCAACAAAATAAAACAAATGCGGAAACAAAACACAAAAGATACACAATACAAGAGAGACACAGATTTACGTGGTTCACCCAGTGTGGGCTATGTCTACCACAGAAATTGCCAGGTCCTTTCTTGATTATTATCCAGCAAAATGAAGGGATACAACCTACATCAAAACCCATTGTAACTTCCTCTTCTTTCTCTCACAGTCTCCTCTCTTAGAATACAATACTCGCCAACATACATAGCCGCAATACATTTCCCTCATAAAAGAGGGTTGCCTTCTAGGGCAAAAAACCCTAAAATAATCTCTATCGTTAGATCTGCGACATTATAATGAACGGTCCATATTTACAATGAAATTACAATATACTTTTACAAGGCAATTTTTTCTTCCGGGGCTTCGCCCTTGAACCCCCGTTGGGGGCCCGCTTTCCCCCAGACCCCCCAGCCCAGGGGATAACCCCCCTGGACCCCACAGAGGGGGTACCCCCCCTCTGCACTCCCCTACATGGAAGAGTGTACATACTTCTGGGATGTAAATACTTCATGGGGTATAAACACAACTGAAAGTAAAAAACCTCTAAATCAGGAAGATAATCATGCTCCATAACCAACAGATGCTATACATGATAGTTTGGATTATGTAGTGGTCAAGCGATTTATTTGACTTATATCGGGAATGTAAACATGGGTGGTGCATTTGGCAAAGTGAATGCAAATGGTTAGATTATTATGTGAACTTGGATTATACTATGGTTTGAATGTGTTGATACTATCATTGCATTGGTTGATTAATGGTGTTAATGGAAGGCTCGTTGGCATGTACTATGGAGTAAATGAGATATGAGTGGAGGTGACATGCATTTACTACATGCAACATTTACCCTTCCCATTGACCTCCAACCTAGTCAGACTATTTATGTTTATCTTGTTGTTGTGTTCACGCTCTAGATTTCTAGCAGGGTGAAACCGCTTGACCACCTCTCGTCTTAAGGATTTTGATTTATAGGTATGTATATTTTGTCCATTCTTAAATTCACTCTGGTTATGAAATGATTTTAGCTCAGTTGTGTGGTTTTGTGTTTGTCTTCAGTGCTGCAACTCTGTGGGTTTTGGATTTGAATGAAAATAGATGGTTCGACTTGTATCAGTTTAAGTTTGTTGGTTTGTTAGTCTTCCTGGGTGATAGTTCTTTATTACCAATGTGTGTTGGTTGAAGGTTTTTTTTTAAATCATGGCTGGATGATTGTCTTCTCAGTTATTGGGTTTGATTAAGAGCTATGTTTCCTTATTTGGCCTTGTCAAGGGAATATTTCTCGTCCAAAAGCATCATAGCCCCTTGCACGTACACCTTTGACCTCAATGTCTCACTGAAGTTAGCTTCCTTCCTCCTATGAAGGCTACTGTGAAAACCCTAAACCCTCCAAGACGAGGTTGCATAGGGAAATTGTCGAGCCTATCAAGTGATTTCTAGTCACCGTGGTCTATTACCTTGAATACAGGCTCACCCATGGGTCGTATAGCCATCATGTTGGTTTATTTTCTCATCACTACCTCTGTGATAATGGCATGAGCCCCTCATTTCCAATTACACTTCTAAGGGTCACGGTCACCAGCTTGTTGTCAAAGAATCATTTTTTTGTTATGAAAGGGCCTCTATCATTTTTTCTTTTGGTTCGGAGGTACATACCATTATCATGCTTGTTTGGTTTATTGCTTCCGTCACCATAGTGCCAAATTGTTGGTTATTATACAACTGTTAGAGTAGTGCTTGTGATGTTTGGACAATGGTTGGAATTAGTCACAGGGGTTTGGTGCTATCCACATATGTCGTGTCCTGTACATGATGTTCTGAGAAGTAGAAGACTGGATTGGATATGTTTACTGCATCTTTTTACACTTGAATGCATGTGGCGTGGTCACTCACAGACAACTAAATAAATGGACCAGAATGAAGTTTTGATTTATATCATGGTTATATACAGTGTTATCTGGTTATGGGAATTATTACATTGTGGAATTATCTCAGTCATGCACCATGTATGATATGGATGGCTTGTTTTGTATGCCCAGTGATACCCCTAAATTCTAAGTGCGTTTGTCTTTTGCGATGGATCATTGTTGATGACAGTTGTGTGGGACATTTGGCCTAGTTTTGAATATCACTAAGATATTTGTTTTTAATAGAGGTATGGTTACATGGTTTCGGAAATTCGTTTCTCCATATCCTGTGTCTAAATGATGATTGTTGGTTTTATAGACAATTTCCTTTCAGGCGTAGCCTGTGAGGTGTGGAGGTGTTGATTATTTTGATCTTTATATTGCATATATATGTATGGGAATGATATAATTACAAGATATTGATTGGATCTATTAATAGAAGTAGAGGCTTCATTATTATTTTTTGGAAACACTACTTTCAAATACAAATGTGGATTGGGGAATGCATGGAATGGTGGATGTTAATGGTTACAAATTGAGCATTGTTGTTGAATGTTATGACACACAAAATGTAAGAATAAAGGAAACAGGACCTCTTACAAATTGTGTGATGTAACTTTGTTTTGTGATAACACTGTGTTGGATATTAATGGAGAGTAAAATTAAACAAATGCACAAGAATTATTACTTAGTCATCTAATTGTAGGTTGATTGATATTTCCTTACTGCAAATATGTTATGGATTTCTTGATTAATATCATGAACAATAATTATTTTTTTCCCCTCATTATCTCATTTTTCGCTAATTATAAACCCCTCACATATCCCATATTCATTTTTTCACCCCTTGTTTTGATATTGATCACAGCTAAGAAAATTTATGTGTTATATTGGATACAAATGGAAGAATTATGTGTGGATTGCAGTGAGGTTTATTGGTAGCTTACAGTTGATTGTTGTTATCATTGAGCAGTGTGTTGGACAATTGAGAGGGGGGGGGGGTGAATCAGTTGTTACTGTGATTAAACAATTATGCTTCTTTTAACATATTTACAAGGCACTCAATGATGATCACAATAATGTAGTGAAATAAACAAAGGAACATTCAGCATCAGTCACATATATGAGAAAGACAGAGACAGATAGTTCCTGAGGAAACCCATACAGGGTAAAAACCTCCTTTTCTTTATATGATAAGTGTTATCTACATTCTTTACATTATCATACATATGAGGACCAACTCATTGTGAGGCTACAACCTCTATTTTTGCAAGCTGCAACTTGCTGAGAGCACCGACTCTCTGTTTTCTCTAGCACCCACTAGAAGGAAGCCCCAACCCCCTGGTTTCTCTAGTACCAACTAGAAGGAAGCACCAACTAGAAGGAAGCACAAACTCCTTGTGTTCAAGCACCCACTTGAACCTTTGAGGACACCAGTCCTCCCTAGCACCTCCCAACCACCCTAATTAATAAATTCTTTGTTACTGAAACTCTACAATGATATAAAATAATTCAATGGCTTACCAGCCCTGTTGTTGTTCTGTTACATTGCTCTGCCCTGTCTACATCAGTGTCTTCTGCATGCCACTTTCACTTTCTGTTCTTCTCCCTTTTATACTCTCTTCACCATATCCCTTTGATGCAACCTTCCTCTACCATGCATCTCTACTCTTGCGCTCTGCCTCCTTGCTCACACTTGAATCCTCCACCATGACCACCACCCCCATCTCTTATTTGTTCATCATTCTTATAGTACCTGTGCTCCTTGTGCATGCAATATTTGCAATGCCTCTGCATGCACACTTCGCGCCAAATTCCTCCATAACTTGAGTGCTTTGTCTGATCATCATCGTGTCTCTTCAACTTCTCTGGTCGTTTTCCACCAAGCGTCCAGCATCACTGGGTGTTCTGCTGATATTTCTCAACCTCTCTGGAATTTGAGACTCCTCATATTCGTTGGCGTAGTAGAGCTTATGCCTTCCTATGTTTGGGGCGTAAATGCACCTTTTGGATATGCAACGAGCAAATCTGGATGACCAGAATCTATGCTCCCAGATCTACAGTCGGGATTGGATTCCAGAGCCCCCCTGCCATTCTACCTTTAAGCAGAGGGGGGGGGGGGTCCGGAATTGGGTGCACATCTCTTGAGCGGCCAGGATTAGAGTGCCCAGATCAACGACACTCAAGCAATTCCGGCCCCCCTTGCCTTTCTGCCTTTAATACGGGGGGGGGGTGTCCAGAATGGTGGGGTATTGATGAAGGACCCCACTCCTGTCGTGTCACCTTTTGTATCGTTCTCCACCTGACTGTGCGACAAGGCTCATTCCCTTTAGCCCCTCCTCGTCCTTCGACATCTGTCCAGCTCCTGATTTCTAAAACTTCGAAGTGGTGTAAATCTAATGATGTCACACGTGGATTGACACGCGTTGAATACTGCCACATGTCACTCTGATTCGTGACTTACATGTGCCTGAAATGTTGAATCAGACTGACACTTGTCATTACCTGGTTGTGCCACGTGTTCCTAGCTGATGTGGTATGTTGACATGAGTCGGATCGACGGTCCACATCACATCTTGATCTGACGGTTTAGATTCAGTCGGGATTTCACACATTGCGATTTCAACACTCTTGAAGTTCAGTGTTTTTGTCACTTCAAAGTCATGATCCACGAAACTCCATAATGGAGTCGTATCAATGGTCTAGATCACATCTTGATCTGACGACTGCAATTAAATCAAAATATCGCATATTGTGATTTCAAGATTCCTGTGGTTATTTTTCTTTGACATCTTCAACTCTCGATCCATGAAACTCTGAAATGGACTGAGATCGACGGTCCAGATCAGACCTTGATTCAATGGCTGCGATTAAATCACGATTTCTCAATTCTTGTTGCATTGTTTCTTTTCCCTCTCCATGTCACGATTCACAAAACTCTGATATTGAGTTGGATCAATGGTCCAGATCTGATCTTGGTTCAACGACTGTGATTAAGTTGTGATTTTGCATATCACGAAATTGGGATTTCTGAGGATGATATTACTTGACATCTCCAACTCTCGATCCCCGAAACTCCGACATGGACTGGAATCAACAGTCTAGATTCAACCTTAATCTGACGGCTGAGATTAAATCGCGATTTCAGATATCGCGATTTCGAGAGGTTAGGGAACATTGTTCCTTTGACTCTCCAGTCAACGACCTGACAATCTATCCCCATGTGTCCTGCTTGTAGATGGACGATCCTCCTTCTTTCGGGATTTTGTGAGACCTCTACTCCTTTCACTTTAAAGAAAGTGCAGGTTCTCCTCAATCCAACGGTGGTCGGACCCTGTGCTCGGATCTAATGCCCGAGATCTATCCTCCATATCTGCGTGCTCCTCTTGTCTACATTGAGATCTGACGGTCATTGAGAATTCGTGATGGGATCCAACGATCACTAACGCTTCTCCTCAAAGATTACATTGTTCTTGTTTTTCCATCGATGCACACTCTAATCCTGTCATCAATGACAAGCACATACTACCTATAAAGCATGCCAACCATCCTCTGCAGTGTCTTCCCAAACTGCTTCTGATGCCCGTCTATTACATTCTTCCTGCAGTGTCTTCCCAAACTGCTTCTGATGCCCATCTATTACATTCTCCCTATACTCATGCCATCTTCACTGTTGTACTTGCCATCAATGAAAAGCATACGCTACCTATTAAACATTTGCCAACAATCTCCCCCTTTGGCATTGATGGCAACTGAGGCACCCGAATTCTTTTCTCCCCCTTTGACATCAATGTCAAAGATGAGACATGCTCCCTCTGAGCTATTGCAGTAATTTTAGGAGGCATTAGATATTCAACCAATACACAAATCCCCCTAACAAGATGGATCTTTAGGTGTGAATCAAAATGACACCCAGCTTATGGCTGAGATATTCAAACTGTGTCTTGGCTAGGGGTTTAGTAAAGATGTCTGCAATTTGTTCTATAGTGGGAATGTAATGGACTTGAACAATCTAATTAGTGACCTGCTCTCTCAAAAAATGATATTTTATGGGAATATGTTTTGTCTTGGAGTGGAAGACA
>ML781673.1:119471-136630 GCA_009831015.1 Picea engelmannii
AGACCTAGATATATTTCTTAAAATCTAAAGATGAAGTATTCAGTAAATTCAAGGAATTCAAAGCCTTGATAGAGAATCTTTCTGAAAGAAAGATTAAGATACTCAAGTCAGATAATGGAGGAGAATATACCTCAAAGGAGTTCATAAACTTCTACAGAGATGTTGGGATCAAGAGGGAACTCACTACTCCCTATAATCCCCAACAAAACGGTGTAGTTGAAAGGAAGAACAGAACAATTCTGGAAGTTATAAAGACCATGATTCACAATCAATATCTTCCTATGTGCTTATGGGTTGAAGCAGCAATGGCAGTTGTTTATGTGCAGAACAGATTATCCCATAGCGCACTTGGGTTCAAGACCTCAGAAGAAATGTTCACCAGAAAGAAGCCAAAGGTAAGCCACCTAAAAATATTTGGTTGTCCAGTGTTTATTCATATACCAAAAGAGAAAAGAAACAAGTCGGAACCCTCCAGAAAGAAGGGAATATTTGTGGGATACTGTGAGGTCTCCAAGGCCTTCAGAATCTACATACTCAGTCACCGCCACATTGAAATCAGCAAGGACGTGACCATTGATGAATAAGCAACACTTAAGAAATCAAGAAGATGCCAACTTGAAGAAGTATATGAAGAAGAACCTATAAATCCCAGGATTGCAGAATCCATGAGGGAAGTTCCCAGAACTGCAGAACCTGTAAGGGAAGTCATAACTTCCCCTGATGAGGAGACTCTTGAAGATCATGATATAACAAAAGTTCAAGAACCTCCTCAAATTACCTTATCCCATAAAAGAAAGCCTACTTTTGCAAGAGAGCTTATTCCAGATGGAGGTAAGTATGGTGTTCCAGAAGGAACCACGAGACAGGTGAAAAGACCAAAGCCATTCTCCAGTTACACGACTTTGATGTGCAATCTACTTCATGAAGAAACTACATGCTTTGAAGAGGCCATTCAAAAGAAGGAATGGAAAGATGCCATGATAGAGGAATACCAATCCATAATAAAGAATGATGTATGGGAAATAGTTCCCAGACCAAAAAGTAAGGATGTGGTGTCATCAAAATGGCTCTTCAAAATAAAACATGCTGCTGATGGAAGTATTGAGAAATATAAAGAAATATTTGTCACTCATGGCTTTTCCCAGAAGGAAGGCATTGACTATGAAGAGACATTCGCTCTTGTGGCCAGATACACTTCGATCATAACCATTATAGCTCTTGCAACTAAGATGAAATGAAAGTTGCACCAGATGGACGTGAAGACAACTTTCCTGAATGGTGTTATCGAAGAGGAAGTGTATATAGAGAAACCCTAAGGATTTGAGGTTGAAGACAGGAAGTCTCATGTCTACAGATTGAAGAAAGCATTATACGGATTGAAGCAAGTTCCTAGATCTTAGTATGGCCGTATAGACAGTTTCTTGACGAGATTAGGCTTTACCAAGAGTAAAGAAGACTCAAATCTCTACTTCAAAATTATGGATAATGAACCAGTAATCCTACTACTATATGTGGATGACTTATTCTTAACTAGAGAAGAAAATCTCATCACTGAATGTAAAAGGAGACTTGCCATAGAATTTGAAATGAAAGACCTTGGCCTACTGCATTACTTCTTAGGTCTTGAGGTATGGGAGATTCCAGAAAGGATCTTCCTTAACCAAGGGAGGTACACAGTCGAAATCTTAAAGAGATTCGACATGCTGAAATGTAAGTCCATGAATACACCCATGGAAACAAAGATGAAGTTGTTGGTTGATACTTCGTTCGACTTGATAGATGCCACACTGTACAGATAGATTGTTGGATCACTGATGTACCTGATGAACACCAAACCAAACATTTTTTTTGCAGTGAACAACTTGAGTCAGTTTCTGGTAGAGCCCAGACATGTACACCTAATGGTTGCAAAACATGTGATGAGGTACCTTAAAGGTACAATGGATTACAGTCTCAGCTATGGTGGAGATCATGACTTCACATTGAGTGGATACACTGATGAAGATTGGGTAGGAAGCGTTGTTGACATAAAAAGAACTTTCGAATGTTGTTTTAGTTTGGGATCAGCCATGATCTCGTAGCAGAGTAGGAAGCAATCTAGTATTGCTCTCAGCATAGCATAAGCAGAGTACATGGTCACATGTTCTGCTAGCTGCGAAGCTATATGGCTTTGAAAGTTGTTGACTAGCCTATTTGACTTGGAAATGAGAGAAACCATGATTCTATGTGACAACCAGAGTTGCATTAAGATGATAGAGAATCATGTATTCCACGACAGGTCGAAGCACATAGAGATCCGCTATCATTTCATCCGCAACATAGTATAGAGAGGATCCTTCAAGCTCCAGTACATTAGAATAGATGAACAGGTTGTTGATGTGTTGACCAAACCTCTATCTCGTGTAAATTTTGAACACTTTCGAGATAAGCTTGGCATAGTCCGAAAGGAACCTCCCTAAAAGGGGGAGTATATATATTTATTCCTTGCTTCTGAACTCACTGTTAGATGTAAATCAAGATGAGTCATTGATTCTGACCTCCCTATTAGAGGTAAAGAAAGACGTTGTGTGTTCCTTGCTTCTGACCTCACTGTTAGACGTAAAGCAAGATGAGTCATTGCTTCTGACCTCACTGTTAGACATAAAGCAAGATGTTGTCTGTTCCTTGCTTCTAACCTCGTTGTTAGATGTAAAGCAAGATGAGTCATTGCTTCTGACCTCACTTTTAGATGTAAAGAAAGACATTGTGTGTTCCTTGCTTCTGACCTCACTATTAGATGTAAAGCAAGATGAGTCATTGCTTCTGACCTCATTGTTAGACGTAAAGCAAGACGTTGTGTGATTCCTTGCTTCTGACCTAGTTGTTAGATGTAAAGCAAGATGATTCCTTGCTTCTGACCTCGTTGTTATATGTAAAGAAAAATGATGATGTGTTCCTTGCTTCTGACCTAGTTGCTAGACATAAAGCAAGATGATTCCTTGCTTCTGACCTAGTTGTTAGACGTAAAGCAAGATGATTCCTTGCTTATGACCTAGTTGTTAGATGTAAAGAAAGATGTGACTCACACTGAGCTACCAACTTATTAGCTGTGACATTGAGCCAGTGTAGTACTGTGATGTGCCAGCCTAGTGTTGTGATGAGGTGTCATTTTTACTGATATATATTGATGCATATGATGATGACATTCTTTCAAGAATGATGATGCTGCCAATGAAGAAAACTTTTGATGACTTGTAAATTTTCCAGCCAATGTTCCAAGATGATATTGACGATATTGTCCTCCTGATGCCACTGATGATGTAGAGCTCTCTCGCCTGATGTTGTTGAACAATACCCTTCTTGTTAAGGGGGAGTATTGAAATAATGTAACTACAAAGAGTATTCTTATTATTATTGTCATTTTATTCATAGGATTAATCCGTATTGTGGATTAATCATGTCGGTAATTGTATTAGGACCAAATACCCTTTTTCGAATTGGTCATCGAACAATTGTAATAGGCAAAATAAGAAGTCAGCCCCAACAGTTATTATTGAGACCCAGAATTAAATTAAGGGTGGGTTTACCCGCCCAGAGTGAGAGGTCGACCCTGCCAGAGAAGACCCTTCACACATGCCAGTCTTGTATATATATAGAGGCTAGCACCTCACTTTATCACACAACACACTTGCTCATTCTTAAGAAGCAAGGCTGCAATTTACCAGTGAGAGAGAGGGAGAAGAGTGGCACATCTTTTGGAGAGGACTATTTATATTGGTTTGAGTTATCTCTTGAACATTGTATTGGCAATTTATGATAAAGAAGTTTTTGCTGGGTTTTCTTCCCCTAGAGGGTTTCCCAGGATAAATGTTGTCTCTCTTGTGAATGTGTATTTCCCAGTGATCTTGTTCTTATATTTCTCTTATCTATTGAAATGCAAAGAACTATAATAATGGCATAAACATTAACAACTTCACAGACTAGAAAATATGGGTTTTTATTATTATGTCAATTGTTGTTTTATGATAGTGGTCTCCATGCATTTTGGACAACATGTTTCATTTTGGACAACATGTCTTATTTTGGATATTTGATTATTAATTTCAATTATTTTCAAATTTTGTGACCTAAAATTGTCAAAGAAAAATATGTTTTGAAGGGAGACACAAGGGGTGTGTTTGCTTAACAAATGGATTATGTTATGATATGATGATAATGGATTATGTTATGATGTGATGATTATTATTCACTAAAGGAGTCACAAGGGGGTCCTGCCTATTACTTATTATTTAATTATGACCATATTATGATTATTACTCCCCCCCCCTCCCTTCCTTAACTAAAGTTAGTTAAGGCTTTATGTTAGCTTAACTAATAAGTTAGTTCAACTACTCTAACCAAATCTAAATTGTTAAAAGCTTAACTGAGGGGAGGAACATGAGGAGGATAGAAGAACAAAGCATGCTAAGGTTTGCTCTTTGAGTTATGTTGAGATAGTTCATTTTCCATTCATTCATTTATTCATCATAGCCTAATTATTTTTTGTGATAGCAGGGTCTTATTGTAGACAACAACATTCAGGGTTGAATCAAATCATTTATACACTTATTCTTCAGAGGTGTTGATCTATCTTTGATAGTCTTTGTATACTTTTCTATTTGTGAATTAACTTTCATGACTAATAAAGGCTATTGTGCAGAGTCGAGTGGGAAGAAATATGTGGCAAGATGATCCAACTTTTAGAGTTTAGTTTTGGTTTTCTGTTAGAGGTCCTTTTGTATGTTCCATCAGGGATTTCTAAGTTTTACTTTGGTTCAATATTTATGTGTGAAGTTTTGTATAGACAATGACTCTTTGGTGAATTGGAATGAAATAATGGATTTCTTTATGTCTCATCTACATTGATTATGATCTTGGTATCTTTACTTTTTTTCTTACATTTATTTCAACAACTGATATTTTTAGAAAAATACATAAAAAAGTGAATTTCCAGCAAGCTTTTGTTGATAAAAGACTAACCTAAGAACTTGTAATTAATACTTGTGAGTTAGGATATATATTTTTGTTGGATATAAACATAGGGTGATATTCCCGTCTACTTTAATTTAGCCAAGTAAAGTCTGAAAATGCTTCAGTAAGATCAATTCATATCTTGTTATCGACATTTATTTGGCGACCATGCTGGGCAGATCTTCGATATCTCTCTGGTTAAATTCTATACTCAATTTCTCATCGATACATCTTTCTTTTTTGTTTTGATTCCTTGATTGTTTTTCTATTCATGATTGTCCATGTTGCAAGACAGCCCAATCTTGAGACTGGTCTCCAAGACCAGACCAACATTGTTTTGAACTCATTTCATACTATTTTAGACAATGCTAGGACTCGTCCTGAGCTTAATCATTCTTGGGAAGCAATTGAAAGAGATATCAGTGTCCAAGAATAATTGGAATCTAGATGTAGGCAACCCAAAAATCAGAAATAACCTATCATTTCTTCAGTTTTTTCCTTTCTTTCATGACCTTAGATTCTCGTGCTTCTAGAAGAAGAAGAGGCTTGTCACCTGAAATCAATCCTATTATTTAAATAGGAAGGAGAAGCATTGTGTTATCTTTCCAAAAAAGTTCTCTAAGGAGAACTTTATTTGATTCATCCAGCTCATCCTGCTTTCCCTCACATATCATCCATAGAATGGCATCTAGTGGTGGCTCTGGTGGCACTGGAAGTGCTCCACATTCCCAATATTCAACATCATCGGTGATTGGTATCTCGTACAACCACCATATCCCGTTCCATTATACTACAAACCCCACCAAAGTCATTAAAAAGTATGGCCTTTTTCAATTCGAGGAGGATGCCATGACCACACCATGGCATGTGTCTTCTTCTCTTAACCTAGAACCTGCTACTCGCCTGCTTTCGAAGTTCAAAGAGAATATGCCTAAGTTTTCAGGAAATAAAACTATCAATACTAATGAACACCTAGTGGCATTTTCGAATGCTTGTCATAATATAGGGGCTAACAATAATGACACTTGCATGCGCATGTTTGTCAATTCCTTGGTTCCAATCCACTTACAGGAAATCCAAAAGCCCTGCTAAGAAGTTAAGGGAGTACAACAACGTCATTTACAAAGATGGTGAGACCATCAAGTCCTTCAACTTGCATTTTACCAAGTTGTATAACCAAATCCCTGAACTTATCTGCCCTCAGAACCAAGTCGCCTTAATGCCTTACTAAAATGCATTGCCTTCTCCTTATGATCATAGGCTTGAAGAAAAGTCCATTGATAACTTCAGTTCTTCTCTGCACAATTGCTCAGAGTATGAGGAACATCTTGAACGAACTAGTCTACCCCAAGGAGAATCAGTTAGACAGACAAATATGTCCTCTCTCTTATAGCTGGTACACGACATGAATAAACCTATAATCTCTTTTTAGTAGAAAGGTATTGTCAACCTCGTCACCCCTAGAGCTTCATCCTCTTTTGCCCCTCCTTTTAGAAGTTCGGTTAAAAATAATTTCCAGCCAAAGGCTATCCTACCTCGGATGTGGTGAAATTTCTGCGAGGAACACCATGAAGAAACCACATGTGAGGTAAGGAAGAGTGACAGAGACAAGATATTTGGTAAACGAAAATAATCCACTATCGATGTACTATATTTTTTTTAGCCAAAAGATGTCATGGTCATCAATATTAGGAATAAATCCTATGTCCCAAAAGGAAAATTTGACCCTCCTCGCAGTTCTTCTAACCAGATTTCATCTTCAACTACTGTTATGCCCCAGGTTCCCAAATTCCCTGAGAGTTGAGGAATCACTCCTCGCCCCCCCCTCTTCCAAATACAATATCTTGAATCCATTGCCAAAAATCAAGGCATATGCAACCCTCATAGACATGGTTTTCATCCCTGAACAATAGATGCATATGAAACAACTCATGGAAGGAAAATCTTCCGATGTAGCCAATCTTTTAGAAGAGGTAAGCAAAGAGGATTCTTCTATAAATAAAGTAGGTGTACATAACTTCAGATACCTTGTAAAAAATCCACCTTTTATATTTATGTAAAGATCATGGATAAAATTGGCCATTGTTGCCTCATTGATCGTGGTTTAGGCCCAAGTGTCATGTTGAATATTATTATGGAAGAGCTCATATTATCTTGTACAAATGAAAACATAAGAAGCATTATTTCCTATAATAGTTTGCAACAAATGACCATAGGCGAGATTAAGGATGTAACCTTGGTTTTATGCGCTCATCCTGAGATAAGGACAATCCTCAACATTCAGGTGATCGATATGCCTGTAAGAAATTACTCAATTATCTTAGGGAGATATTGGCAAGCCCTAACAGGTGGATACCTCTCGCTCTATGGGACACATCTATCCCTTCCTTAAAATGGAAAGAATATCATAGTCCTTAGAGAAGGAAGAATCTCACCCTACATAGAGAATGTTTTGTTGTCTAGTGTAAACTATATCAAAGAAGACCTAGGAGTGTATTCCATATTCATTGAAGAGGATGATATTCCTCTGGAAAGAATTGATTTAGAGGATGAATTGTGGCGTATGCACTTCAATGGTTCACACTCAGATGAGGGTAACGAGGCTGGTATTATCTTGGTTTCCCCTACAGGAAAGATTCATAATCTGTCATACAAGTTGGATTTTTCTTGCTCAAACGATTTCCCTGAATTTGAAGCTTTGTTTTTAGGCATCGAGAACACCCTTAATCTTGGTTTTGGTCACCATTCAGTGTTCTAAAATTCTGAGATTTTTGTGAACCTGACACATAAGACATGCTCTCCTAGAAACAAGATGATGAAATAATATTCCCAAACTGGTTGGGGTGAACTTGTCTCGAATCTCCTATCTTTTAACATCACTCATGTTAGAAAGGAGTTGAATTCAATAGATGATCGATTAGTTGTCTTTGCAGCCTCTCCTACTCAACAGCTCTTGCCTCACTAACCTGATTGTGCTTTCCAATCTCTACATCATTCATACATTTCTGAGAATGAAAATTTATGGAAGGCCATTCCTAACAATGAAAGAATTTGTGTTGTCAGTCAAAATGAACCTCTCAATCCTAAGAAGATTATATCTGTAGAAAATAATGAAATTCCTGAGGGATTTATTCCTCTCGAGGTTTCATTTTCCTTAATTGTTGGAGGAAATAAATAAAAGGAAGAGGAATCACAACTGAAGATGATTGAAACCATCTCCATAAACATTAGGACACTTGGATCATTCTCGAATGTTAAAATAAATATCTAGGGTTCGAATAAAGAAAAAATGAAATCTGTTGAATTACTTAGCAAATTTCAAAATGTTTTTTCTTGGTTTAATGTGGATCTTTGTGGTTTTGATCCAGGTCTTGTTCAACGTACTGTCAAAATAGCTAGGCAAAAAAAGAAACTTGTTAACTCTGCACTGAAAACAACCTTTCGAAGGGAGTTGGGAGATTTCTTAAGAACTAAAATGTTTTCTTTTGTCCACCTTGAAGGGGTTTCAAATTGGGAACCTGCTTAGAAGACCCCTGATAATTTCAGAACCTATATTAGTCTTCAAATTTTCAGGCAAGCAATTATAGGAAATACTTTCCCTCCTCTCAATATGAGAATGTTTCTGCAATAGGTCATAGAGTTACACTTGGATCCCTTACTTGACAGTTTGTTTGGTTACAATAAAATCAAGGTAGAAGGGGAAAATTATCACAACACCATTTCCACCACTAATCATGATACTATGTATTACAATTGCCTGCCCTCTAGCTTATTTGATACAAGTATCACCTTGAGAAGGCCTATACACAAAACTTTCAATGAGTCAGTTAGTCTCCATGATTATCTTGATGATTTAATCGTATTTGTCAAAGGGCTGATAGCTACATGAGGATTTCAAGTGTTGGGCCATTTCCGGATTACTTTTGTCTTGGACACTAACCCAGAAATTTGAAAGGAATTGTAGAGACAATGGTTTTCCCACACCATTAACCGTCCTCATTTGAAATATTGTGAGGGACCAGCGTGAAAAGTTTTCTTTGCTAATCGAATCTTCTATATACTAGTAGTTTCTCTTTGTTTTCAATTTTGTGCTTCTTTTTCTTCTTTACAACACTTTGGTTTTTTCTTTTGAGTTGTTTTTTTTCTTGCTGCATTTTATTTTTGTATTTTACTACTGCTGTTTTAATTTTTGCATTATTAATTCTGTTGCAATTTTTGTCTTTATCATCTTTTAGTATTCGTTCAAGTTATATTGTTGGATCAATTCTGCCACAGTGACACACCTGGAAATCATTGTTAGTCAATAATAATCAATCTTTCACAGCTTCTATGGTCTCTCCGCTGAAGGGCCCTTGAATTGGTTACATATTTCCGCTGCTATCTTATGAGGAATTGGTTGTTTCTTGCTTCTAATTTCCATTTCTTCATCCATCAATGTCTTAAGAGAAAAACTATAAGCTTCCTCCTTCAAGTCAAGAGCTTATGATTATGCATATAGTGGTAAAACCCCTCATACTTAACACTTTTCATGAGTTATTAAAAAATTCCCAACCATCTTTCCATTAAATCCGCTCACTTCCCCCTATTACATAATCATTCGAGTCACGTCTTCTTGAGATTACTATTTCTGGTCTGTGAAACCATGAGTTCTGAGTTCTAATCTGCTAAAAATAAATTTCCCTATGGAGTCACCAATTGTTGACAATTGAAAAGGTCAACGTAATTTCACCCACAATGTGTTGCTAAGCCTATTATTATATAATACTAAATAATGCTAGTAGGTGGGACCCCCTTGAACTTTTGAAGATCCGGTTTGTTCATTTTAAATGTTATGATGATGCACTACAAAGTTGCATGGTTGATGAGAATATGGTTGTCGTTGATATCAATTAAGTTTTGAGATATTGTTCCTTCATGATACTACAACCTGCTATTCATTCATGGTATTTGTTCTTCTCGCCTGTACAACAAAAATGTTAGTGAAAATTACATAAAGGCATTTTGAGGAAAAGTAAATACTATAAATAATGCAAAAAAAAGGAAACCTAACTCTACATACTTGTTTATAGTGGTTATGTCCTAACTAACAAAGAAATGGCTATGAAATAGTCTTTAATTATATTTTTTATATATGCATATGGTGGAAATTTTGGTGGCACACTTTGGCAAGGTGACAATGCAATGGCTATGCATTGATTAATGGGATCGGTGGATGACTTACATATGTTATAACGTTGGTGGATCATGGAAGTGATGGCTTTCATTTTATGGTGATTATCCTATGTTTTGGTTAAATGTTTGATGATGATGCTATACATGATCATTTGGATTGTGTAATGGTCGAGCGATTTATTTGGGTTATATCAGGAACATAAACATGGGTGGCACATTTGACAAAGTGAATGAAAATGGTTGGATTATTATCTGGACTTGGATTATACTATGGTTTGAATGTGTTGATACTATCGATGCATTGGTTGATCAATGGTGTTAATGGAAGGCTCATTGGCATGTAATATGGAGTAAATGAGATATGGGTGGAGGCGATGTGCATTTTCTACACATCACCTTTACCCTTCCTGTTGGTCGCTACCCTAGTTAGACTGTTTTTTTGATCTTGATGTTGTGTTCATGCTCCAGATTTCTAGCAAGGTGAAACCGCTCGGCCACCTCTCATCTTAAAGATTCCGATTAGTCGGTATGTCTCTTTTAGCCATTCTTGACTTCACTCTAGTTATGAAATAGTTTTGGCTCATTTGTGTGGGTTTTTGTTTGTCCTAAGTGTTGCAACTATTTGGCTTTTGGATTTGAATGAAAATAGATGGTTTGGCTCGTATCAGTTTAAGTTTGTTGGTTTTGTAGTCTTCTTGGGTGATATTTATTTATTACCACTGTGTGTTGGTTGAAGGGTTTTGTTTAAAATCATGGTTGGATGATTGTCTTCTCGGTTATTGGGTTTGATTAAGAGCCATGTTTCCTTATTCAGCCTCTCCAAGGGACTGTCTCCCCTCCACAAGAATCACATCCCCTTGCGCATACACCTTCAGCCTCAAAGTCTCACTGAAGTTAGCTCTATTCCTCCTATGAAGGCTATTGTGAAAACCCTAAAGCCTCCAGGCTGAGGTTGCATAGGGAAATTATCGAGCCTGTCAAGTGATTTCCAGTCACCATGGTCTATTACCTTGAATACGGGCTCACCCATGGGTCATATAGCCATCATGTTGGTTTAGTTTCTCTTCACTACCTCTATGATAATGGCATGAGCCCCGCATTGCCAATTGCACTTCTAAGGGTCACGGTCGCCAACCTATTGTCAAAGAATCAGTTTTTTGTTATGAAAGGGCCTCTGTCATTTTTTGTTTTGGTTCGGAGGTACATACCATTATCATGCTTGTTTGGTTGATTTCTTCCCTCAGCACAGTGTCGAATTGTTGGTTATTATACATCCATTAGAGTGGTGCTTATGATGCTTATATAATGGTTGGCAATAGTCAGAGGGGTTTGGTGTTGTCCACGTATCTCACGTCCTGTAGGTGATGTTTTGAGAAGTAGAAGACTGGATTGGATATGTTTACTGCATCTTTTTACACTTGAATGCATGAATCCTGGTCACTCATAGATGACTAAATAAATGGCCCAGAATGAAGTCTTGAGTTATATCATGGTTATATACATTGTTGTGTGGTTATGGGAATTATGACACTGTGAAATTCTCTTAGTCGTGCACCATGTATGATACGAATGGCTTGTTTCATATGCTAAGTGATACCCCCTAATTCTAAGTGTGTTTGTATTTTGCGATGGATCACTGTTGATGATAGTTGTGTGGGAAGTTTGGCCTAAATTTGAATAGCGCTGGGATATTTATTTTTTTACAGTGGTATGGTTACATGGTTTTAGAAATTCGTTTTTGCATAGCCTGTGTCTAAATGATGATTGTTGGTTGTATAGACAATTTCCTTTCAGGCGTAGCATGTGAGGTGTTGATTATTTTGATCTTTCTATTGCATATATATGTCTGGGACCGATATCATTACAAGATATCGATTGGATATATTAACAGAAGTAAAGTCTTCATTATTATTTTTTGGAAATGCTACTTTAAAATACAAACGTGGATTGGGGAATGCATGGAATGGTGGATGTTAATGGTTACATATTGATTGTTTTTGTTGATTTTTATGACACATAGAATGTAAGAATAAAGGGAACATAACCTCTTACAAATTGTGTGAATTACTTATGTTTTTATGATAAGACTATGTTGGATATTAATGGACAGTAAAATTAAACAAATGCAAAATAAGTATTACTTAGTGATCTGATAGTTGGTTGATGCATATTTTCCTTACTACAAATATGTTATGGATTTCTTGATTAATATCATGAACAATAAACATTTTTTTCCCCTCATTATCTCATTTTTTGCTAATTATAAACCCCTCACATATCCCATATTCATTGTTTCACCCCCTCTTCTGATATTGATCACAACTAAGAACATTTATGTGTTATATTGGATAGAAATGGAAGAATTATGTGTGGATTGCAGTGAGGTTTATTGGTTTCTTACAGTTGATAGTTTTTATCATTGAGCAGTGACCATATCTCTTCCCTTTCATTATATCATTTTTTTTGCAAATTACAAACCCCTCATGTATCCCTGAACATTTTCTCCACCCCCCTGCTCATTAATTAACATTAGAACAATCTGTATGGATTGGATTGCATGAGCCTGATACATTCTGAGCCAAATCAATTTCGTATTTTTAAGTATTTGTCATGCATGGTTATTCAAAAGACTATTTTCTAATTGTTAACATATGCAGGATGAGTTTTTTCAGTTAGGTAAGCCATGGCCAAGGAAACAGAGGTAGAGGTAACTAGAACCGAGGCCCAAGGAGGCCTAGGTTCTCAATACATTTTGATTTTGATTATGAAAATCTTGGCCAATTGTTCCATGCTGGGTCCTTTAATTGGATTGGACAGGGAAGAGTCCAACCGAGGCCTAAAAGGCTTCCCTTCCAAGCCTCTCAAGCCCCCGGTATACCTGTGCCTCCTCATGTCTCTTTACAACCTAAAGTCCCAAAAAAAGATGGGTGGCAGGAGACTGTTCACCTAACAGTCTCCCAACACCATGGCTATCCAAAATTAACTTTTCCTGCTCCCCCACCTTTGAACCCCATTTCCCAAGATGCCCCTAACCACTCGCTAGTGCAATCCTCCCATGCCAGGAAGAGATTGAAGACTAAATCCCACCATGCATCTAGTAAAGAAAAATTTTCCGCTGCCCCTTCCTCACCCTCCGATGACTCTAGGAAATCCATGTCTTCATGGATGCATATAAGGGATGATTGTTCCCATGTGATTAGTGAGATAGAACCTGAAGGCTCTACCCAACTCAAGGCATTTTCAGGGAAATCAGGAGGTCACAACAACAACCAAGGGAAGGTTGCTTCACAGACTGGAAAATATGGGTTTTAATTTTTATGTCAATTATTGTTTTATGACAGTGGTCTCCATGGATTTTGGAGAACTTGTTTCATTTTGGACAACAGGTATTATTTTGGATATATGAGTATTAATTTGAATTATTTTCAAATTTTGTGACCTAAAATTGTCAAAGAAAAATATGTTTTGGAGGGAGACACAAGGGGTGTGTTTTCTTAACAAATGGATTATGTTATGATGTGATGATAATGTATTATGTTATGATGTTATGATTTTTATTCACTAAAGGAGTCACAAGGGGGTCCCACCTATTAGTTATTATTTAATTATGACCATATTATGATTATTTATTTTTCCCCCCTTCCTTAACTAAAGTTAGTTAAATCTTTATGTTAGCTTAACTAATAAGTTAGTTCAACTACTCTAACCAATTCTAAAAAATTAAAAGATGAATTGAGGGGAGGAACAGGAGGAGGATAGAAGCACAAAGCATGCTAAGGTTTTCTCTTTGAGTTATGTTGAGATAGTTCAGTTTTCATTCATTCATTCATATATTCATCATAGCCTAATTGTATTTTGTGATAGCAGGGTCTTATTGTAGACAACAACATTCAAGGTTGAATCAAATCATTCAAACACTTGTTCTTCAGAGGTGTTGATCTATCTTTGATAGTTTGTGTAGACTTGTCTGTTTGTGAATTAACTTTCATGACTGATAAATTCTATTGTGCAAAGTCGTGGGAAGCAATTTGTGGCAAGTTGATCCAACTTTTAGAGTTCAGTTTTGGTTTTCTGTCATAGGTCCTTTTGTATGTTCCATCAGAGATTTCTATGTTTGACTTTGGTCCAAGATTTTTGTGTGAAGTTTTGTAAAGACAATGACTCTTTGGTGAATTGGAATGAAATAAGGGATTTCTTTATGTCTCATATCCATTGATTATGATCTTGGTGTCTTTACTTTTGTTCTTACATATATTTCAGCAAGTAATATTTTCCGAAAAATACATAAAAAGTGAATTTCCAGCAAGCTTTTTGTTGATAAAAGACTAGCCTAAGCACTTGTAATTAAAGCTTGTGAGTTAGGATATAAATTTTTGTTGGCTATAAACATAGGGTGATATTCCCATCTACTTTACTTTAGCCATGTAAAGTCTAAAAATGCTTGAGTAAGATCAATTCATATCTTGTCCTCAACGCCACCTAATCATGTGCATCAAATATTAACATGTCAAACAAGTAAGTGAACAAAGATATTATGCGACTTTCCAAGCTTGGATATGGGAGGGTCAACGAGGTGTCCTATTGGGTAGATATTTCTTAGGTCAAGGAGTGTTTCCCAAGGGATCCCTCTCTAATCCATGTAAAGTAGATGAAGTGGTTAAGGATCAAGACTCATTGGACATGGGGTTCATCACATACAAGGGGTTGTAGTGTCTCATTCATGGGTGTCTTAATAGAGGGTATGTGGCACCTTCATTTTAAATGCAATATTTTCAAGCCCATCATTTTTTCAATGCTTGTTTCTTTCATAATTTAAGGAAAATTTGAAGGCCATTGTCCATGTGTGGTGTCTAGATAATGATAGTTTCACCCACAAATACCTAGTGGAAATGAGAAGGTTGTCTCATGATGAGACCCCCTTTCTCTCAGCCATGCACTTGAGAGATATTACCCTATATTGGTGACCATATGATGGTAATTTCATACCACTAGATATCCATGATCATGATAGGTCATCTCGTGATGAGACCTCCTATCATTCAACTAACCTTTTAATCATTCATAGTCATTATTTTTGTGGGTCTCCATTTTCCTACATATAAGTGTTTCATTGCTTTCTTGGGTGATACCTGGGAAAAGCATATGGAAGGTTTATAAGTATGATTTTATATTTTACCCAACAACAATCCCTCTAGGACTTCATCCCCTTCTTCCCAGAGAATGAGGGGCAACCCCTTCTTGGGTCAATACACCCTAAAATCCCAAGAGATAAGGAAATGGAGGGGTTTTTAATGATGAAAAATGGTAAGTATGATTGGAAATGGTATGATGGCTCTTCAAGGGAGTTCACAGTAGCAAACCCATCCCAAGGAAAGACCACTTACTAAGGAACAATGTCAACAACCAAGGTGAAACATGGAAAAAGGCATAATGTCCAAGCATATGTCATGAAATATAAAGTTGTCTATGTTTAAATTTTGGTATGCTCGTTTAGCCATAGAAAATGTCACATCATTGTCACCCAACCATAGGCATTCAAATATGCCACCCATGAGCACATTAACCTTTGACATAATTATTTTGCAAAGCCATACTAGAACCAACAGATAGACCCTAGTTGTTGACTGCAGCAACAACTTAAGACAAGTAGAGTGCTCCTTCTCCAAGGGTAGCACACAAGAGAGAGAGAGTCTCCATATCCACAGAACATGTGTCATACACAAATACAATAGTTACAATTAAACTACTCTCTCAACCTTGTGCCATACTTAGCAATAATATCACTAAGAGTTTCACCAAGAGCCACCAAGAGAATCACCAAGAATATCACTTGATAGTGCTAGAGAGAGACCAAGACTAAGACATGACCATAAGCCCTTATTCTTCCTTCCAGATACAACTGAAACTCTCCACAATAAATGCACTCTAGCTGGGTATACAAATGAAATAAAACATCCTCTATTTATATTAATCTATCCAATGACTTTTTTGGTTAGGTCGACTTGACTTTCTAGTAATTATATTCTAATATTATTTATTATGTTGGGCTAACTTGTCTTCTAGGGTTTTCACACAACTATTTAATGGTTATCTTACTTCCATAACATTATAATATAAGTACAAAGGTTACACTTGGAGGTTAATACCTTTTGCATCTACTAAAACATCAACACTCCCTCTTATCTAGGGAGGTATTAACTAAGATGTTTTTCATGTAGTGGTCTCAAACACATCCATCCATCTCACATGGTATGGGAAAGAATCACATGGTCTTGTAGACTAATCTACATGTAGCATCACCATAGCCACAGAGGCTATCATATGATCAAACAGATCATGTAACAAGTATCACCATCATAGCCGCACATTATCCATCTAGCTCACAAACACCACCAACACTATTGCTTGGCCCTACATCTAGTAACCTACGATGCTATCGATCGACACTCTAACTAGGAATCATTTCTGACACTAGAGGTTTTCAATTAGTTCATACAGAGATAGTATTGTGTCAGCTCACACAAAATATGACTCAAAAATTTAATAGTCCCTCTTAATGAGGAAGGTATTCCTCTTGGCATGATCATCATCATTGATTCTACACTTCTGCACACCTCGGACATTGTCTTGTTGAATTTCATGAATCCATACATCATTAAAAGTTATGCACTTTCACTGGAGTAGTGTACCAACTATTTTTTGAGTAGCAGACCAACCTACACAGGGGTAACGTACCAGCCTACATTGGAGTAGCGTAGAAACCTACGTTAGGGTAACATACCATCCTTTGTTGGAGTAGCATACCAACTTACGTTATGGTAACATACCAGCCTGCATTGGAGTAGCTGATCCAGATTATTTTCGGCACGAAATGAGAGTGGAGATATAATAAAGAAATGCACAGAGATATCGCGTATATCCAGTAATATAACATAAATATATCAGAGATGCAACCATAAACATAGAGATACAATAATACATGATTTCTATTAATGAAA
>ML781673.1:136680-215099 GCA_009831015.1 Picea engelmannii
AATCGGGAATGCCAAAAGTCCTAGACATCCAAAAACCTAACCCTAGGAGATGAAGCACCAAAAGTCATGTGGGCCCCGTTTGGGTAAGTTGGTGCATCAACTTCCCGAGGTCGTAACTTTTGCATACGATCTCCATTTTAGGCATGTGATGGCTCGTTGGAAAGGTATTGTCGAGGAGATTCATTTTTGGGGCTCAATTATTCCTTCATATATCATTGAGAATATTGATCTCTAAAAACCTTCATTTGGACCCTCAAAATGGCCCCGGAAGTTAAAACCTGCTAAAAATAGTAAATTGCCAAAATGGCCAGAAAATTGTTTTGAGCCATTTGGAAATGGTGGGTGGCCACCAATATCCACCTGAATCAATCCTCCCTCCTTATCAAGAAATGGTCTCCATTTCGTTGAGTTCCTGGGGGAGAGGGAAAAGCGTTTGTTGAATCTGCATCTTGGTGAGTTGCTTGTCTTGCTGGAGAAGTGGCATTGCCTAGCTTGTTGAAGGCAATCACGAACCTTTGGCTGGAAGGTTTGGACCTTTTTAACTAGTATGGCTATTTTAGATGACTGTGTGCAGAAGGAATCTTTGTGCTTTGTTGCAACCTTGTCGACCTGCTTCTGTTGGATAGAAGGTGCTTGGGCTGAAGCTGTGGTGGTTGCAATATCCTTTTGTTCCCTTTTTGAACAGATTGTGGAGAAGATGAATTTTGTAGTATGAGATACTACCTTGCAGCACTGTTTAGGTGGGGCAGTAGTTGGAACTACCTCTGGTATCCTGTAGAGATGACCCCCCAGAGTAATAATGACACTACGAGGTAGAGACTCATAGATAGCATGGCGTTTCCACATATATGGCTGGCCCAAGAGAACATCACAGACATCCAGTGGGGCAACATCACATAATACCTCATCCTTGAAGGGTTGGATGCCATATGACAATCGACACTGTTGGCTAACATGAAGATCTCATCCTTGGCGAAGCCACCCAATGCTATATGGTTGCGGGTGTGGTGTTGTCGACAATCCCAACTATTTAATGACCTCTGCTGAGATGAGGTTCTTCTGGCTTCTACTATCAACAATAAAATGCAGCAGGGTCCCCTTCACCCACATCTGTGAATGAAAAAGGTGCTCCCCCTCTTCTAGATCTGTTGGTTCTTCTGGTTGAATTGTTGCGGTCACGATAATAGCAGTGGAGTCTGCGTCGATGATCTGTCTTTTACCAGTATTTTCATAATCAGATTCTGAATCAGGGTTCGGCTCCTTGTCTTTGATCTCGGCCACCAATGATTGTTTTGAGCGACATTCATCGGTGTTGTGCCAGGGGATTTTGTGGAAATTGCACCTTTTCTCGGTGTCCTTCTTTGTCTTCCCGTGACCCTTCTTTTCCTGTGGCTTGGACTGGTTTTCAGGAGACTATTTGTTAGGGCTATCTTTGTCATACTTTGGTTGTTGTGGATTCGCAGACCCGAACTCTCGTTTGTTTTGGTGCTTAAATTTCTGCTCGATTTTAACAACATATCGATAGGTAGAATCGAGTGATGAGATGTCCAGGAAATCCATTTCAGTTTGGATGTATTTGTGTAGAGCCCCATGGTATTTTAGAACCAAATGTCATTCAGAGTCTTTGATACCCATCTTGGTAAGCTATTGGTGAACTCTGAAACTGATTGGCCCCTCTCTTGTCGTAGTGTGGTCCATCTCATGTACTGGTCCTCATAGTTTCCAATAGGGTAATATTGTTCCTTTGCCGCATCTACAAAAAAATCCCAAGTGGGATCGACCCCATATATTCCAGACTCCTCTGTGGAACTCTGCTCCCAGTAAGTTTCCCACCAATGTTTGACATGGGGGAGAGACTTAAGGAGTGTGAAGGTGATCTTTTCCTTGTCTGGAAAATTATGAACAAAGAAATAACCTTCTAGCAGATTTAACCATTTATCTAGGGCATCTGCATCTATTTGACCTTCAAATATGAGAATATCAAAATTAACCTTTACCTTGAAGGGAGAGGTGCCTCCAAAGTGGCTTCTTGATGAAGATGCACCTGATGCTATCGGTAGGCGTTGAAGGATGTGGGAAAAATTCTCCATCATTTCGTCCCTCTTTCGCATGAGAGCTTGCTCAAGCAATAGACTGATAGGATCATCTGCTCCGTCGATTTTCTTTTCTTCCACCATTGAGGGTTTCTTGGGTGTGCGAGAGCGATTTTCTTCAAGAGAAACAAGCTCGAGACCCAACTTGCTATACTCGGACCTCGTCGGGGACATGTACTGAAAAAAAAAATGATCAAGAGCAGCCTGCTCTGTTACCACTGATCCAGATTATTTTCGGCACGAAATGAGAGAGGAGATATAATAAAGAAATGCACAGAGATATCGCGTATATCCAATAATATAACATAAATATATCAGAGATGCAACCATAAACACAGAGATACAATAATACACAATTTCTATTAATGAAAGAAATGTATAGAGACTGTAAAAATATAGAGTGAAAGACTCGCTAGAATGGTGGCAGCTTATCTCTAAGAAGAGATGTGACGGCTACTCGCATTCGAAAGAAGATGGTTACAATGAGGCTCTAGAGGCCTTTTTACAATAATCGGGAATGCCAAAAGTCCTAGACATCCAAAAACCTAACCCTAGGAGATGAAGCGCCAAAAGTCATGTGGGCCCCATTTGGGTAAGTTGGTGCATCAACTTCCTGGGGTCGTAACTTTTGCATACAATCTCCGTTTTAGGCGTGTGATAGCTCGTTGGAAAGGTATTGTCGAGGAGATTCATTTTTTGGGCTCAATTATTCATTAAATTATAATTGAGAACCTCTATCTTGAAAAACCTTCATTTGCACCCTTAAAATGGCCCCAGAAGTTAAAACCTGCTAAAAATAGTAAATTGCCAAAATGTCCAGAAAATTGTTTTGAGCCATTTGGAAATGGTGGGTGGCCACAAATATCCACCTAGATCAGTAGCATACCAACTTTCACTAGGGTAACATACCATCCTCTGTTGGAGTACCATACGAACCTGCAATGGGGTAACATACCATCCTGCATTGGAGTAGCATACCAACCTACATTGGGGTAACATACCAGCCTCTGTTCGAGTAGCATACCAACCTTTGTTGGGTAACATACCATCCTACGTTGGAGTATCATACCAACCTATGTTGGGGTAACATACCATCCTGCATTGGAGTAGCATACCAATCTGTGTTGGGGTAACATACCATTCTACATTGGAGTAGCATACCAACCTGAACTGGGGTAACATACCAGCTTGTGTTGGAGTAGCATACCAACTTGCGTTGGGGTAGATCCCACTACTAGGTATCATATCACTTCCTGCTACTAAAGAAAAAATAAATTCTCACTACTCGAGAAAAAAAATTGGACCACTCCAAGATTTTCCTTGACATAGGCTTGGTCAACATATCTTCCACATTTTCATCGGTAGAAAAATGCTCGATCAAGTGTCTCGTCATAGTCATATCCCTCTTACTGGGAGAATCCTATGGAAAAAAATAAGGCTTTTTACTTATCTAGGATATTTATCTGCAATATGCTTGATCTTGTAGATCAACTTGGAAGTCATCACTAACTTCCCTTCTAATCTCAAAACCAAGGAAAAGATATATATCTCAGTCCTTCTGATTGAGATATAGCGGAAATGAGAAGGTTGGCTCGTGATGAGACCCCCTTTCTCTCAGCCATGCAACTGAGATCCATTACCTTGGCTTGGTGACCAGATGATGTTAATGTCATACCACTAGATACACATGATCATTATAGGACATATTGTGATGAGACCTCATATCCTTCAGCTAACCTTTTAATCATTCATAATCATTATTCTTGTGGGTCCCCATTTTCTTATAGATAAGTGCTTCATTGATTTCTTGGTTTATCCCTAGGCGAAGAATATGGAAGGTTTATAAGAAGGATTTTTTCTTTTACCCAAAAATGATGGACAACCCTTTCTTGGGTCAATACACCCTAAAATACAAAGAGATAAGGAAATGGGGGGGGTTTTAATGATGAAAAGTTGTAAGTATGATTTGTAATGGTACGATGGATCTTCAATGGAGTTCCCAGTAGAAAACCCATCCCAAGGAAATACCACTTACTAGGGAACAATGTCAACCACCAAGGTGAAATAGGGAAAAAGGCATATTGTCCAAGCATATTTCATGAAATCTAAAGTTGTCTATGTTTAAATTTTGGTATGATCCTTTAACCATAGACAATGTCAAATCATTGTCACCCAACCATAGTAATTCACATATGCCACTGATATCGGTCTAATTGTTAAGTGTGGACACAAATCAATCCATCTAGCTTCATCACGAAACTAGAACAAAACGAGACAATACACTACTCTTTCCTTAGATTTCAATTATCAAATGAGAAATGGATCTAGAACATACCTTTTAAATATCGAATATATGACTTTGCCAATGCAATCCAAGCTTCGTCACGAGGCTTATGAGAATTATCTTCAAAGAAACACAAGCCAACAAAGAAAATAATAACAGAGTCTATTTGATATGAAACTATGTACGTGATCAAGGAATCATACAATATCAACAAATAACATTCATATAGGAAAGAAAAGTATATATGTATTAAAGAATGTGGAAGAAAGATACAACCAGATGCCATGATGTTGTCAGGTTCCTTCAAACAATTCCTTTCTTCCCACACACTTCTAATCCAAGGATTCTAAAACTGAAGATCTGATAGCTACTCACAATCTATCTTGACAAAGCAAAGCTCAAAGCCAACATAGGCCCAAAAAATCCAAGCTACAAAAATTTCTCAAACCCAATCAAGCTAAATTTCTCCATGAGAGTTCCTCTCCTTTTATAAGCTAAGAAGGATAAGGTGAGGAGGTTAGGATGATCCCACTAAATCATGAAAGCGAGTAAGATCCAAACCATTCGGAGGCCACCTCACCATAGAATATTCTCCTTCTAGAAGCATTGAGAGGATGCTCATTTTTTCCATGTATGAAAATCATCACACCCTAGTCATAGGGAAGCCCGCAGAGACGTCGCAACCTAGCTTTAGAGAAGAGTGCAATGATCAGGCATCGTCACACCCTGTGTATAGTGCATCCTATGGCAATCTTCCTTAATAGGGTTTTTGCGAAGGAAAACACAACTTCTTCTCTTAGGCAAAGTTCTTATCCCTTCTTTCTTCAGGAATTCATGCCACTAACCCCTCTGAAGGCAACATATAGGTTTACATCATTAACGGTCATAAGGGTGACAAAAATAATGTGTAACAGAGAACCCCCCAAAGTATGAATTTAGAACAGAGTGATAGCTGAAATACTTTGTCGAGTGTGTGTAGGGAACAAGGAACACGTCGGTCAGAAAACTTCCAACAAACAAGGAAATGCAGTACAAAAGTATATCATTGCTGAGGTAGGCATTCCCATACTCAAAATATAAATGACTCAAAGCATAAATGGACATGCAAAGATCCATGTCAAGTAAGACAGTTCATGGCCACTAAACATACATTGTGGATCCATGCCATTATGACTCAAATATGAACATAGCCACCAAAAATACACTGTGGATCTATGTGTTAAAGAATCAAATTTGAACATAGCCATAATACATACAATGTGGATCTATGCAACAGTACAATCTAAATATACCCCAACGCAACCTGAATCTGTCAGAAAAGGTCCAGGGTCTTCATCTCCACCATTCTATAGTACAAATCTAACCATGCGAATACATGTGTTGAAGTCGAACATGGTAGAAACCACTTGATTACCGTTCATTAGTGAATACCGTTAAAAAGTGCGAGGAAAATCACCATTAATGTGAATGACTCCCAAGGTACATTAGTACAATCCAATGGGTTCGAATTTGTGAGATGAATTCGAACACTCAGTGGAATCTCCTGATCATGGATCAATAATGAAAACCCACTATCAAAAGCAAGGAAACCTGCCATTGAGGCATGAAAATTCCAAGGTACCAATTAGTTTCTAAGTCTAATTCATGGATAATGAGTTGAAGTCGACAGGAAAAGACTCATCACAGGAGGGCCTTGATGCATCCCCCATTAATGACACGAAACAAGTAAAAATATTTGAGGTAGATCAGAGTAACAAGTGATTCAGGACTAACTCAAGGATGGCCGACATAATAGAAGGCTTAAGGACTGAAGAAATGGCTGAAGCAATAGAACGCTTTATGGGTTTAACTTCTCTTTGAACATATTGATGACACGACAACTGTCTTGGAAACACTGACTCAACAACAGGGATCACAGACCAATTTGTAATCTTATATAGGAGTATGATCAGGAGACAAGTGGATTTTCCAACCTAGACACAAAGCAAGTGAAAGGGTGTCATGTTCAAAAGTGACTGTTTCATAGAATACAGGTTTAGACACATTTCTTTCCCAATTTTTCCCCCACCATTTCTGGTGAGTACCTCTTTATTTTTACGCAAGCTTGAGGAGGATAACATATGCTTGTAAATGTAAGCTCATCCTTGGGATGAGTCCCTCAGAGTGTGTTTAACAAACCCTAGGAAGGAGTGGTTTGGTCCCATATGGGCCTTTCGATGTTTGTTTAATGAGTCCAAAGAGAGAAAACTCAGGGGTTTTTCATGTTTAGAGAGTCTGAAAAACACTTAAAGAGAACTCCAAAATGTCCTTTTTCATAAAGTAGTCTGATGAGACTGAAAAAGAGATAAAATACCACTCAACAGACATTTTCTTCAAATACTTTAAAGAGCATGAAAAGTACAAGATTGCTCAGTAGTCTTTTCATGTTTAGAGAGTCTGGAAAGAGATTAAAGGGAACTCCAAGGGGGTTCCTTTTTTGTATAACCTTTATGAGTCTGAAAAAGTGATAAACGTTTACTTAGTTACGTTCTCAAGTATTTACAAGCATGAGAAAGAACAAATACCAAGCTCGGGATTGTTTTCATTTTTACGCAAGCTTAAAACAAACCAAAACTATGTTTGGGATAGTTTTTATTTTTTACAGAAGATTAAAACTAGCCAAACCTATGCTTGGACCTAGTTTCATTTTTACACAAGCTTGAACCAGAGGAAACTATGCTTGAGGTAGGTGGTTTCATTTTTACACAAGCTTGAACCATAGAAAACTATGCTTGTCACTTCCCAATGCATTGTCCAGGGATGGTTGGTACCTATCCCCCAGCTTAAGAAGCTAGAGTTTTAACTTCAGCATGAAGTCCAAAGGTTGAGAGAATTTCCCCTGAAGCTTCGGTTCATCCAACATCACAAGAGGATGAAAAGAAGATTCAAATACTATACGTAACGGAGTACTTGACTCAAACGAAGAGGGAGAAATCTATTTCATTTTTTAACGAGCTTGACTCAGGAACATGAACTATGCTTGAGAATCCAAGTTCAATCCCCAGACCTCTGTTTCATTTTTTAATGAGATTGGCACAGAAAAAAGAACTATGCTCATAAGCTCTGTTTCATTTTTTAACAAGGTTTCTACAAAGACACGAAAACTATCCTCGCATCTGGTCTCTTTTTTTAACGAACTTGAAATCATAAAACCATGCTCAAAGATGGTTTCATTTTTTAATGAGCTTGAAATCCGAAAACCATCCTTTTAAGCTCTCTCCTTGATCATAGATTCCAAGAGGTCAATGCTTTGGAAGGAAACCATGTCAAGGGACAAAACTCGGTCATGACCTCCAAGATATCTTCACTCAATGGAAGAAACACACTCTGGAAGGAACACATGTCGAGGGTCGCAATAGAGGGAGGTAGATCAAGCTCTAATAGCCCTATCTAAGATATCACCGTGTCAACTACCAGATCCAAGTCATACAAGATTGAGCGTATAGTGAGAGGTTCATTTTCATCGGCAGTTGAAGGCATGGGAGATAACGCCACATAATTGACCTATGGCAAGGGTGATATTGACTACATATAAGAACCATTTAGGGAGTTCATTGAGTTGAAGGTCAAGTTAGGACCAAAACATGAAAGTTGATCAATATTCACCATTATTCCATCATGCAGGAAAGATATCACACAAAAAAGAGTAGACACAATATCTTTCATGGCATAGACATAATCTTTCCCAAGGAGTAAATCAAAATCCAAGGGGTCTTGAACTACCATGACATCAATAAAGATAGTTTTCCCTCCCAAAGTTACAAGAAAGTGAGGAGGGAATCCTAAAGGGTGGTTGGTTCTTCTATTAAAATCTAACAGATTTTATGTAACCGGCACAAGCTGAGGATAACCCAAAGCTTGCCAAGAAATAGAGGACAAAATACTAACGAATTAACCTTCATCTATCAGCATATGAGGAACGTCCCAACCACAAACATGTACTATAATCTTTAAAGGAATGTGAGAGGGAAGACGAGGTCCAGTTAGCAAACCCCAATAAAAAATGATGGCCTCATTACTTGGAGGGGGTTCCACAGAAGAAGGAGGAATTCACCCCAACATGGTATATTTTGTATCAACAAGAAAAGCGTGAGCAGTATCAGGTTTACTTTCTAGTGAGAGAGTAGGATTGACCGATGATGAGATCATATTGACCACTTCAGTTGCATTATCCAAAGGGATAATAGGGTCGAAAGGTGGAAACAGATCAACCTATGGGCTTTCACTCTCTATCAGGAGAGTGGATTCGACCGAGGATGGGATCGAATCGACTACTTTGTCAACTAGTTCAACTAAGGACGTGACCAGATTGACTACATGATCAACCAGACTAACTGATAAAGGGACCAGATTGATCATTCCATCAACCACTGGTGGGTTGAGAGGAAGCTTGCGATAAGAAACTGGAAGTTGAGGATGGGAAACAATCATGTCTTCCAGTAATTTCGAGGCTTCATCCATATAAGGGAAACAGTGAGTTTGATGAATCCCTCCACAAAACATACATGGGAAATTGACTCTAATTTTCTTCTTCCTAATGGTATCTTGACTAGTTGACTGGAGGTCATCAACATGTTGTTTAGAGGCTGATGAAATGGGTTGGCAAGGTGTGTAGACCAAGCTTCTATAACCTTGGATAGACCAGGCCAATCCTTAAGAATATGGTTACCCTTACAAAGCCTGGAAGGGTACTTGGGCTTATGAATTGTTTGGGTGATCTTGGCATCATCAACACTCTAAGCATGATCAACAATAACTGGTTTCTTTCCAACATGTCCAGAAGCAGTTGGAAGTTTGGACCCTTATGTTGTTGGGTCTAAAATCACTTTATTCAGCAGTATGAACCAAACCTACCACCGAGGCCCAATTAGACTCTGTAGCATTTAACAATGGAATGGTTCTCTAGATCTTGCGATCCGACCAAATTATCGATGGGCTTTGCATTTTCTTGTGAATTCTCTTCCTTTAGTTAAGACTATTCTCTTCTGTATTTTCTCTTGGGTGGGACTAGTATGAGAGGTGGAAGCCAGTATAAACCAACTTGACAAAAAATGGGATTAAGTTTTAAACTACTGGGGAAGAGGCTGAGCTTGGGATAACTCGCTACTCAAGCATGCAGACAAAATTTTTATACCACAGGCCTAGTACTAATACATTAACCATGTGAGCATCCAATTACTGTCTAAGAAACAAATTATCAGAAATAAAACACATATGAAATAAGATAATGGCAATAAAAATAATCCATCTACCATAACCATTCAACACATAATAACACAATGATCTATCTTCATCATTAAAGCAAAGAACAACAAAACATTGCACGAGATAACTTGACAACATAATTAATTTCTCTTACTCATTACTGCATCATTCATGAAACATGATAGGAAATAGTTCTTCTCCATGTCCAATCATACATGCATTTGATGAAAATAACTTGTCTCAGGTCCATAAGGACTTCTTAATTCAAAGCAGCTTCAAAACAATTCTTAACAACTAGAAAGAAAGAGTTCTTGCAACAACCATCGCCCTTGGCTAATTGATCAATGTCTTTATTTATAGTCTAAATTCCAATTGAAAACAACAGCTAAGTCTATTTTAAGCTAAGCAAAATATGCCACGTGGTGTCATATTCTAACAATTTCTTTAACAATAAATTCAAGATAGTTCTTTGAAAGGATGATTTTTCTCATACTCAGACCAACTGATAAACAGTTCTTCGTAGGTTTGGGCCCATGGAAACCTGTGTTGTTCCATCAGAGATGCATAGAAACCTTGTATCTCCACCACATCCACTCGGTGCTTCACTATACTTGTGTTCAACTGTTGTAGCATATTCTGCACCTTAATCAGATGTTCCATGAACTGTTGCACTTGTCCCAACACTGTGTCAGTCACGTTTGCTAGCTCTTCAGCCCAAAATGAATCTTGTTGATCATGCGCTTTAACTATTTCACATAGGTCGAAGAAGTCATTGGGGGTACCAAACTCAGGGAGTTTGATATCCTTCACCTCTTTGTTTATTTTACTCCAGTGTTCCTTGCACTTGGTCCACTACTCTTGAATTTCTCGATATGGTTTCCAAGACATTTTAGCCTAATACTTTTATGATCACTTCATGCGATCAAGACTGCTTTTGCTTAACATATGAATATCATGTTCTTATTTATCTCATCCCTACTGGACCGCATCAATGTATTCAAGTTTGTCTATGGCTTGCTTTTCCCTCTCATGCCACCACTCCATGTCCTTCCATGTTCCTAGTGCCATGAGTGTGTCTTCCTGGAGTTCAGCTATCTTCACAGTAAAAAGGTGTCGCTCTTTCTTGAACTTGTTGTAATCTTCTTCGAACTCACTCTTCAGGTATACAGTGGTCTTTGTGGTGCCTTTATAGTATTTAGCCATATGATGTAAATGTTCTAGCTCCTTCAGGGTGATGACTATCTCCTTTTTGTCCTGTTTGGCCCTATCTAGGGTGGCATCTGAGAGTGCCTTTCCTACACCAATGAGCTCAAATGTTCTAGCATTTTTCGTGTTTATCAAATTCTACTCTATAGTGACAAGGATGGAGCATTCCAACGTCATCCTCCTTTTCTTCATGGTTTTTTGGACGATAGCCTTTATCTTTGGATCATAGGAGATTGCTTAGATATTTGGTACCTATTCTATCGGCTTGGGTATTTTCTTATCACCCCATGTGAGTGTGTTTCCTAGGTTACTGATGGTGTATATTTTTTCAAGGTTAGGTTGTTGTGCTTCCTCATTGTGCTTCATAGGACAAAATATCTTTCTTTATCTTATCGGGGACCTGAGTATTGACCAAAACAGATATGTCGAGCATAGACTTGTTATTTACTTGCTCGATCTTTGTTGAATTACTGATTTCCTTTTGTGGAGATCCTTTATCTGGCTCATCCGGTTCAGGCTTGTATTTCGGTTTATCTTCTCCGATTTCTGATGCATCGGGTCCTTTCATTTCAGGGCCACTTTCAACTTCCTTTTCCTTTTATGGGACTTCCTGAATTTGGACCTTAGGCTCAGGGGAAGCAGACTTATCAGGTCCCACTTCTTCTTTTATATGCATAGAGGACCTTTGAGAGGCCTCCAAGCTCTCATCATCACTATATACATTGATGAACTCAGTCAAAGGGTTAGGCGCACTTGTTTCTACAGATACCTGGCCTATCTCTGGTTTGCCTACAGGTGAGTTGGCCGGTGGCATTATGGATTCAGGGTCTTCTAACCCATTGGTGTTACCAATATTTATGACATTGGGGCTTCTTGGCTCTGTCGTGTTTTCTTCTGGGCTATCGATTGGAAGCCTTGGCAACCTAACGAGGTCTGGGTTTTCCTGCATCTGCTTCATTAACAGTTGGGCCTATTGATACAAGGGTCCCCCCATCCTCTGTACAACTTGGACCTTAGGGAAATTATTGACTTGTACCAGGGATACCTGAGAAACTTTTGTTGCTTTGATAGCTTATTGAGGAGCATCCACTGTTTCTCCCAGTGCAGATGTTATCCTTCCTTCTCTAGCCCCGAGGAGTTCTTGAGCCATTTTCTCTAGGGTCATTGTTTCCTCCTCCCAAATCATTTCCTTGAACCTGGTTGCTTTAGGATCAGCCATCCTTTCCACCACCTCATGCCAATATTGAGCATTTTCTGTGAAAATTTCATCCTCAAACCGACCATGGGCATAAGGCCAATAGGATGATACCTGAGATGCATGTTTTAGGACCAGACCCTTGGGATCATGTTTGTGGAAACAACTAATCTAGAATTAGAATTCCAATTGACTTAATCCTTCTTGCTTCACCTGTGCGGTATCCTTGACTAGGTAGAAACCGATATGAAACCCATAAGGTATAAAGGGCCACTTTTTGTCCTTTACTAAAGTGGCATTATACCCTTGCAAGATGGTTTCATAACAAATTTCCCCTAATACTAATCGATTGAGGACATATATAGGTAACAGATGGGGTGACCCTGTGGCACCGAAAATCCTTATGTAGGTCTCGTGCTCATATAGATACCAGTGACCTACTTTTGATACAACCTTTTTGGTTGCATCTGACAGCCTTGGGCACTCTTTCTTGAATAGTAAATAATAAATGCATGCAATAAACTAGTCACAGATAAGATAATAGGATTTCTTGTACATGTTTTCCCACGAGATGTTGAAGTATACATGGAACGGAATCTTAGAGGAGTACCATCTTAATTTCATCTTAGAAAAGATGTTCTTGGTGCAAATGACGTCGAGTAGATACGATGCCATGTAGAAGGAAGGGGTTTCTCCCTCTTTTGGTATCTGAGCTTGTCATATGCAAGTGCTCAGTTGTTTGGAGATGATTTCACCCCAGTTAAAACCTATTCCATAGATGGCTATGGTATAATAAAGAGGCATCCAAGCCTCGAAAAACCTAGCACAGTCTTTATCCCCATGCAATCGGCAAAGGAGTGCCATTAGATAGATGTAAGGCTCTCTCAGATTAGTCATTGGATACCAGCCAAAGGTCTGATTGGTGAAATTTTTATCTTCCCTCCACCAAGACACCATAATATTGTTAGTGTCATGTTTCTGATAGAAACTAAAAACAAATTTAGTGTTTAATCATTCCTCTGGCTCCCTAAGCTTGTAGTATTTCTGAACTTCAACTGGGAGGAAACCCTCGACGCATCCGCCATTATCATCGTTAATTAAACACCTATGTGCATCATTGTGATCAATAAGCCATTTCAAGAGTTGGATGCAAGGGAAAACCATAGTCCTTCTCGCCACCATGTCCAGGTAAGCCTTGCAGACATTGGGGAGAACTTCATCATTGAGTCTTCTCGTATCAGGATAGTTGTGCGAGGTATATTTGGCGAGTTCCTCCTGCTTGATTTTATTAAAAATTTCTTCCCAGTGCGGGAAAGCTATCTTGGTCCCAATTTTTTCCTCTGTGTCTCCAAAGGCCGAGGGCTGGACGAAATCCTTCTTGGTGGTTGTCTTGATGATAGGCACCAGCTTTGGAGAAAATTCCAATTTCTTTGCAAGTACTGGGGAGGAACCTTCTCCCGCCTCTGGTTCTTGTAGCTTTGGTGCTCTTGGATATTTCCTGGTGGTGGGTTTCTTTGGAGGCATTGTTCCTATAATAAAAAAAAATCCTTCAGCCATGTGTACAGAGCAATGTTGGATGAAAACATATGAAATGAAGCGTAAAACACCACAAGATGGTACATACCTGTAATGCTTGCTAAAATTGTTGTATAATACTCACTAGACCTTGGGCGCCTTCTCTAGATAACCCATCTTTCTCTTCTAGGTGCTTTGAACTTCTTTGCATGCAGAATAAACTCATACAAAATGACTCAAATGAATATAATGGGAGAGATTCTACCAGTCGTATCAAGCAATTGATACGAGTAATGGATGCAATTCAAAACAGCTTATTGTCAAATCTCTGCAAAAATAAATTCTACGTTGGTTGGCAGAGGAGGTGAGGAGGGAGAAGCATTGTATCGGCAGGCTTACACAATCCTTTTGATTTATGCACAAAATAGAAACTAATACACGATCTTGGAATTAATGAACCTTTTAAATGCATCGTATATAGCATATCTTAGAGCTAAAACATCCCATCAAGTCGTATTTCTCAGTGGAAAGGTCGAGATTCAGTTATTATCCTTGTGTATGTTTCCATTAGTACCCTCCTGAGAAAAGTTCTAACACCGACGGGTTTCGATGAATGATGCCAATGTGGCAGAACTAGTTTGAGGTGTCATGTGGATGTCATGAGCTAGTAACGACCCTAAGGAAAAACTTGATTGTAAGTCTAGTCTCTTGGGAAATGATGGGTGGAAACTGATAGGTATTTTGACCATACATGTTAGTCAGGTCGGGTTTTGAACAGGACACTTGTGTATTAAAACAAACCTAGGATTTTTTTACGTCGACAGTTATCGAGGATCAACGATCGGGGATAGTGATGTGGGTGGTAAAATCCCCTACAAACTAGCACTACGGGTTCTATAATTCATGCATAAATGACCCTTTAAAGTCTCCTATTTTTTACTATCATCCTAGCATATACCCCGCATTCATGCATAAAACACAAGGATAAAAGGATCCGGTAACTCTACCTTGAACTTCTGTGTTTGGTGTTAATCCTTTTGCGTTCAGTAGCTCCTTGACTACAAGTATCCTCCCAAAGCCAACCTACATTCATGAATGGAAAAACAAAGAACTCCAAACATGCATCTTATATATGAATTAGTGGGTTAGAGGTTCTATTAAAATATAATCAAAACTGAATATTTGAACACCTCATATGGCGGGACGAGAAAATTTATTCTTTCTTATTAACCTCACAAAAGTAACTTACAATGGTTATATTGGCCACTGCTCCTCGAACCTGGTCCTGGGCTCCTCTTCAACTATGCACCAACCACTTCCACATATGCTTCTCCTCTTCAGTTCTCACAAAATGGTTGCAAAATATTGGGGCAAGGGGAATACAAAAATTGGTAGAGTTTATTTTCTCTTATTTTTCTCTCTTTGAATGGGACCCCTACCTCTTCTTTTATAGGCTAGAAGAGGGTAGTTATCTGGTTGAGTGATCAGCTATGAGTGGTCAAATGGTTTAGGAAATTACTCAGAAATTTGTATTCCATCTGCAAATTTCTATTTTTTGTTCTTTTGTCAGTATATGCGGATTGTAATGGGTTAGCCAGCATATACATGCAGGCAGCAGTGGTGTAGGGCATGTACATCTTCAAAAGGATGGTTTTTAGAAGTGTCGTTTAATGGTGGCTTGGAAAAAATGGCAACTGAGATGGCCTGATGCCAGGTATGCATGTCTGGTGAAAATTAGGGTTATAAAAGATGCCCCCGAATGCATGAGGTCAGAAGAGCATCTGATGGCCGAAATGCATTACCAATCTTCACCAACATACTAAGAAAGTGAGCCCAGGGTCTAGAGTTTGAGAGGTGCCATCTGCAAAATAACAATTGTCTCACCGAGGTAGTTATACCCATGCTCGGAATTAAATAAAATCATGGATTCCAATCAAATACAATGCATATCCATGTCATATAACTATATAAATTGAAGCCACACGCAATACACAGTGGATCTACATCTCGAAATAAAAAAGAAATACATGTATAGTAACCATCTTCAAGAAGTTAATGATGCCTGATGGCTATAGATGAGGCCTTCAGATCTGGAGAAACAACTTCAAAATCTTCATAACTTGGGTAGGAGTGTAGTATGAGTGTACGAGTTCACTACCCAGAGGTCTTCGATGGCTTGTCGAGGAACATACTAGAGGATCTTGATGATCAAGATGACAGATTCATTGATTTTGAAGAAAGACTTGATTGGAATTTTGGGATGGTTGGGCATGAGGTCAAGACACAAACTGCATAAGGGCTAACTCAAGCTTGGTAAAAACTTCCCTTTGACAACAAAATGACAAATGATGAGACTCAGGTAGCATGGTATTGAAATAAGTTCATTATGTAGGAGGCAACGCGAACTCTCCATATGTTTGGAAGAATAACCAAATGGAGAACGAAACAAATCTATGTAGCCAGAACAACTTCCTAAGGTCATATTAAATCCCAGATCTTGACAAACAAATGGAAGGATGTTCTTTATCCAAGGGCGACTCATTGTGCTGCCAAAAAAAAAAATACTTTTCCCTTCCTCTTTTTGGGGTATATTTGATTTTCTTTTTTGTCTTTTTCAATAATTTTTAGAAAGCCTAAAATAGAATAAAATAATGATACATTACAAAGGAGGAACAAGTGTCACAAAAATACTAGTTCCAAGCACAAGGAAAACACTAATGCTTAGAGAAAGGCGACATATGTAGGAAAAAGACACTTGGGAAAATCCCTCCATGGGTCAAGGTGTCAAGACACAGAGGAAAAGTGCTACAAGGCTTGTCTATAAGGAATGTTTCAGATGGTTTAGTTGAGGGAAACATGGAGCCGGAATTAGGCCAAAGACACAAGAATGAAAATGTGATTAACAAGACACAATGATAACATCCTTCGATATAATTTTAACGAGCCCAGAGAAGGCAAGCTTGGTTGTTTTTCATTTTTAAAGATTCTGAAAAAACATTAAAGGAAACTCCACTGGGGTACCTTTTTCGAAGGTAGTCTTAGTTGATTCGAAAAAGGGATAAACTAGCACTGAAAAGACATCTATTCAAAATATTTTTAACGAGTGTGACAAAGAAAATATCACTCAGCAATCTTTTCACTTTTAAGGAGTCTAAAAAGAGCTTAACTATGGACTCCGTATGGGATGTTCTTTTGGACCATTTTAACGAGTGTGAAGGAACAAGGTCACTTGACGATCTTTTCAATTTTAGGGAGTTTGAAATGAGCTTAACTATAGACTTTGTGGGGGTTCCTTTTTCGTAAATTTAGTCCCTCAGGCCAGAAAAAGGGTTAAAATTATACCTGAGAATACTCTTCTAGATAACCAAAGCTCCTAGAGTATACCATTGTTCGTACAGTTTACCATCCAAACCCAAAAAGGGGTAAACTACCGCCGGATAGGCGTGCCTTCAAATTTCAGTTTACCGAGCGTGAAGGGAAACAATATCACTCAACAATATTATCATGTTTATAGGGTCTGAAAAGGGCTTAAAAGAAGACCCGTCACTATTTGGGAGTCCTGAAAGTGAGGTCAAGAGTGATGATGAATCATGCAGATGAGGATCAAACTTGTAATTAGGATATTACTAACAAGGATTCCTGAGCCTATAGTCATTAACAATGACATGGATGCCAAAAATGCAACCAGGATCTACCTAGGGCATCCATGTGAAGGTAGGCTCTACCACTAAATTACGACACTTCTAAAGCAACAAAGATGGTTCTGTGTTGCAACTTGGTGGGGTCGATCCTATGGCAAAGTGAAAAAGACAATGAGATACAGAAAGTGGAGGTGGAATCCTAACTTAAATGAAACAAGTTGAAAAAATGAATTTTTACTAAAGGACCTTTAAAAAAAACCCAAATCTCCAAAAAATTCCCAATACCCAAAGTAATACTTATTGTAGCATTCCATAAAAAACTCCTAAACCATACTAAATGATTTTTCAGGCTAGAGAAAATGACAAAGGGGTCCAAAAAATGACAAAAAGGGGTGAAAAAGTCTATAAATAGAAGTTGGCAACTCATTATCACCATTGTTAATTGAGAAATTGTCTAACAAGCCAAAAACACCCCTTTGTCAAAAGTGTTGATTCTGAGAGCTTTAGTGGATGAAACGAACTTCTGCTTGGACAAAGTAAGTACAAATTAACTCCTCCTGCATTTCCATTCCTCATTTTTCAATTTATTTTTGTTTTTTTTGGGGGAGCTGGACTTTAAAAGGGTCGGCCCTATGTGTACACAGGTTGTCTAAGAACAACCCTATGTGTACACAGGTTTTCTAAGCACAACCCACATGTGCACGTGGGCAGAAGAGAAATTGCGTGCATGTACACGTGACTATCCTTGGTACAACCCGCATACTCCCTCAATGAGTGGGAAAAAAAAAAACGGAATGCAAGAGTTAACTCTCCATTCTTTTTTTGTGTTTGCAGGATGTATGTTCATTGGAGAGAGAGGGCACATGAGGACTTTGATTTTTTGGTCTCAGAAGACCCTGATGTTGTCACTGCCTTAACATAATGTGGGTTACTAAAATTCTTCCAGTGTCCATTCATGAGGGCACAACCCAGGCTATTAAATGCGTTGGTAGATTACTGGCACTCGGATGCGGAGGCATTCATGCTTGAGGGACAATCATTGACTCCAACGAATGAGGACATTTATTTTCTAACTAGCCTCTCAAGGAGAGGGCAACTAGTCAACCTACCCACTTTTCCCCAGGGACATACAACATCAAGGAGTTTATTGGACTCCACTGTGAGGCTATAACTAAGAAAGTAGGTTCTCAGGTGCCTATTCATAAGATCAACAACCTATCGTTGAAAGTGATTATTCTACTTATTGAGTGGATCACTGGATTTGTAGCTTTGCATTAGGCTTCCCAGGTGCACATGAATTGTGCAATTTAGTGCTTAAATGCACAAATTGTTTACTGGAGTACAACCATGCTAACATGCATAAAAATATAGTTGACAAATTGTCAAGTGTGGGCACACAGAAACTTTGGATTTGGAACCATTTTGTGATCTTTCTTCTTTGAGAGGGTACCTAGTCTCAGCCCTAGAGAGATGATATGAGGGCACGAGGCCTCTATCCCAGCGTTATGTAGGTGGGTGACGTTGTTTCCCCAATAGGGGGGAGGGAGGACTATTGAGGCCTCTGATGACAAGTTTTTTTCCTGGTGGGCATGACAGATTCTGACGATAGAGGAATACCCCTATGCCGGGATTGAATCATCCAGGAACCATGCCATGGTTGTACCTCTTGGAGTAGAGCAAGGAGAGTTAGGTATGCTTGTTTTGTTTTTTCAAAGTTATTTAATTTTTATTTCTTTTTATATATATCATTTTTTTTATTTTTTTTTGTACCAGAGTATTTGACTTCTATCTGTTATGTGCAGATGTGGGACCAATGCATCCAACATATATCACAAGGAGCAGGCGACCTCCTTGACCAGAGGTAGGACCAGCAATAGCAGGGGGGCCTCCATCCGGAGAGGCTGATAGAGTTTTTAGATGGGTGGAGAAAAACCTTACCACGCTCACTCGCACAGTACCAATGGCAGAGATCGAGGATGTGCCACCATCAATGCAACCTCATGTTGTTGGGGTGCCATGGACTTAGGTCCAGCTCTTTTGGCACTTGGCCAACATTGTTGTTCACTATGGTAGGGCCAATAGGCCCCGCCCTTATCTAGGCTAGAATTTTTACATGCCAAAGGAACCTTTTGTATATTTTTGAGGGCATAAGCCCCGTGACTATTAGTGGACATATTTTTGAGGTGCTTACGCCCACTCATGTACTCTGATACTTTCGATATATATGTGTTTTTTACATCTTTTTATGTCTTATGGATTACATTCAATTTTCAAATATATTTACATGTGCGTGTGTGTGCTTTTTATTACATGTGTAAAAAATGCCAATCTAATATATGATTAGCTAGAGTATCTGTAACTTGATTCATTCTCCTAGGAACATGGATATACGTAATGTAATCAAAGATTCGTTCTAAGATATGTACGCTAAGGAACCATTGATGTAGAGTAGGATCACAAACGCGGTAAACCCCATTAAACTTAGAAACAACCAATTGAGCATCTAAATAGACCCAGAGGTGAGAGATACCATGCGACAAAGCGTCACGAATAAACTCTATAATTGCATTGTATTCAATGACATTGTTTGTGGTGTCACCTAAACAGATTCCTCCCGAAGAAAGAAACTGGCCCTGAGGTGTAAAAATTACCCAAGATGTGGAAGCAAGTCTCCAAGTGTGCTGGCTAGCATCGTCCGTGAACCCAATGAGCACCTTTGATTCACTTGACATCTGACACAGTGAAAAAGATGGCATCAAAAAATGACACATTCATAAAACCAAAAAGACAAAAAATAAAAAATAAAATGTTCAAGAACTATACATATGTACAAGAAGTCACCCGAGGTGGCTCACCTACGAGTAATACTTTTTGAGGTAGAGCCCATTTCTAGGCTCTACCAAAGAATTTCCCTCAAAGTCTACTAGACAATAAGCTCCCTTCTTTAGAACCTCTTTCACAATGAAAGGTCTGAACCACATGGGTTTGAACTTTCCTGCCCCCAAGGGGTCCGTATCTTGGTCAGAGACCAAGAAAATGTCGCCTTAAGAGAAAATCCGAGGACGAATGGACCGATCATACTGACACTTGAATTTTTGTTTGTGAGCCTTTTTAGCCAAAGTCGCATCACGACGTTGCTCATTGAACTGCTCGAGGTATAGTAAATGCTCTTCAAGTGGTGAAGTGTCGGGAAATAATTGTACTGCCAACTTTAGAGACGAGATATGGCACTCTATGGGTAAGACTGATTCCATCCCATAAATGAATTGAGAAGTTGAGAAACTAGTTGCAGTCTTAACATACATTTGGTAGGCCCATAATGTCGAGTGTAACATCAAATTCCAATTTAACTTGGTCGAATTGATCGTTCATTGTAGAATGTTCTTAATAGAATTATTTATAGCTTCCACCTGACCATTTTATTGTGAGTAGTAGGGTGATGAATGTTCTTTCCTCAACCCAAGCATTGATTTTAACTCAGACATCATTTTTTTCTGAAAGTGATTGCCATGGTCAGTGACAATCTCTCTCAAGATGCTAAACCTTGCTATAATCTGGTTAAACAAAAAGAGAGTTGCGGTCTCTCCGTCATATTTGAACATTGGCATAAATTTGACCCACTTGGTGAAGTAGTCTATCGCTACAATGATATAATGGTGCCCCCTTTCTAAAGGGGGGTTGCATGTAGTGTAATCGATCCCCCACTTGGTGAAGGGACCAATGGTAATGATAGGAAACATGAGCATGGGGTGTGCCCTCATCTTCCGAGAGAATATCTAACACGGGTGGCACTTCTTGACTGATTAAACACAATCTTTGATTAATATCGACCATAAGTAATCATCTTGTAGAATATTTTAGGTTGTTTCCAACCTAGACAAATGAATGCCACATGCTCCAGTGTGGCAATCGTTAAGCATGATTTATGATTCTTCATGAGTGAGACATCGACGAAGGATGAAATATACACCTCGATGATATAAAGTTTCCTCGAGTATGAGATAGTTCTTTGCCTTATGGAATATACCGTGACGCTCATCTTGAGAAGCAGAGGAGGGGAACTTCAAAGTCTGTAGATAGACAAGTACATCTCCATACTAGGGGTCTGAAGACATGATCAAAAACATATCCCCTTTAATAGGCGACTCTTCAGGCATAACATTACCTGACTTGACTGGAAGTTTCAAGATGAGTTCCGCAAAGACCAACGACTTTTTGGATTTTTCTGAAAAAAAATCTAAGTCAAATTCCTGGAGGAAAACTATCCACCTATTGATCTTTTTGCCAATTACCCATCGTGTCAACACGTACTGAAACAAATTCACAATGACAATGATGGTGGTCTTTCAAAACAAGATATAATGATGGAACTGTTGGATAGCATGAACTGTTGCCAATGCAATTTTTTCAACATGGGAATAATTGAGTTCCAGTCCAACCAGGCCTCAGTTCAGGTAATAAATTACATATTATAAGAGAAAATGATCCTCCTGAACCAATACCATACCGATGGTTGACTCTGTCACAACCAAGTACAATAAGAAATCTTTATTATAATTGGGTGGTCGAAGCAGAAGGGCAGTCGTGAGGGAACATTTCAATGCCTCGAAAGAGCATTGAGTGGCTTCATCCCAGTGAAAAGGAACGCCCTTCTTTAGTAAATGCATAAATCCCTTTGTGATCTCGGCATAGTTTGTAATGAAACACCGTAAAAAGTTCTCTTTTCCTTGTAAACTTTGAAGTTGACGTATTGCGCGCAAGGGAGGCAACTAAACTATTTCCTCAACCTTAAGAGGATCTACCATGATCCCTATTGTCAAAACTATGAAACCTAGCAGACGACCCAACGTCACGAAAAAATTTCATTTGTTTGGATTCAAATGAATCTGGTAGTAGCGACATCACTCAAAGATAAGTCGAAGGTGTGTGGGATGATCAACTCTCTTACGATATCATGATGATAAATCATCAAGGTAATCCTCAACTATATGTTTGATATTGTGGAAAGCAAAAGACATGGCCCGCTAAAAGGTAGACCCAACATTTTTCAAACCAAAAGGCATCTTTCGATAAACGAATGTACCCCATAGACAAATGAAAGAGGTTTTGTGTTGGTCTTCAGGTTTGATCTATATCTAATTGTATCTCAAAAAACCATCCATGAAAGAAAAGGCTTCGCAACCTGTGCATTCATCAACTATCTGGTCAATAAATTGTGTGGGGAAATTGTCCTTTGGACAACCTTTGTTCAAATCATGGATGTCCATACATACACGAATCATACCCTATTTTTTGTTGACTGGAACAGGATTTGAAACTCATTGATTCAAATGAATCGGGTAGATTAAACCTGCTTTGAGCACTTTCTCTACTTCAGCCTTAATAGTTGTTGCTTTCTTAGGATTGACCAAATGAAGCTTCTGTCGGACCAACTTAGCATCAGGATAAGTGATGATTTCATGTTCGAAGATTCTTGGATCAATGCCTAGCATTTCCTCATAAGACAAGGCAAAAATGTCATGGAATTCTTTAAATAAGTCCATGTAGATTCGACTATCGTCAGGGGAATAGTCAGCTCCGATGAGAATATTCTCCATGATGCCAGGGGTTCTGGAGATATCAATAGATATTGTTTCAGTGATGGTTTCCATATTTCCCTTGGCATAAACATCGTGTGTAGCCAAGGGATTGATAAGACAAGACCTATCTCCAATCATAGTCAAAGTGAATTCTCCTAATTCAATTCTTCTTAACTCTGGTAGGAAGTAAGATCTATGATGGATATCATCCCAGGGTCTGTCTAGACTAGTCATTTCTTCAATAATTGCCTCATCTGAAGGAAATACTAAGTCTAAAGAACTAGTATCAACAAGGGAACCTTGAGCCCAAGTAGGCTCAAGAATTGGATCTAACTCATGTACAGTAGTCGGATCAGGGTCGACAAAATCTTGCTAGACTATTGAGTACGCAACTTATGTCACGGACAAAGGCATGGCCATACCATGGTTCCCTGTCCCTTCCATCATGGTCGATGGGGAAGGAAGAGTCCATGGATCATTAAAGTAAGTCATACAAAATGACAAGACTTGAAAAATCTCAACCTTAGGCTGGTTTGATATGAACTTAACATTGTCAGAAGGAGGTGGGTAATCGAAAGTACCCATCAATGGTGGGAATAAACCAACACCTATATTGACAATGTCGGGTTGAGGGTTATCAATCATCGAGACCGTGGATGCCCCCAATGAACGGTCAGGACAAGAGAAAGACAACTTATCAATGGTCATGATCTGACCCTCGTGTGGAAACAACAAGACCTGAAAAACTGTAGTGACCATTGCTTGCATAACATAGGTCCAACTCCTTCCTAACAAGAGATTCTAGTCGAGATATGCATCGACCACTTCAACCTCGATGCACATGGTATTCCCCCCTAACTACATGGGAAAAGAGGGGACGATTCCATGTGGTCAGAATGAACATCATCGAAAGAAGTAAGAAGTGTCGGTGACGGAGAAAAAATGGGTTGGCCAATAGCATTCCAACATGCCAATGAAATGACACATGTCGAGGTACCCTCATCAACCACAGTGCGGAAAATGTTCTGGGTAAAAATTTTCATGGTGTAAGCCACTACTATCTGAAATGCCAGGTGGTAAGGGAGGAAAGGTTTTAAGTCGATCGTATGAAGCATGATCATACCCATATTACAAGTCTCAATAGATCCTAGGGCATCTAACAGATCCTTTCTCTGGGAAGGGTAGCCCTAGAGGTCCTCTAAAGAAGACACCGCACAAGGGGTTTGAGACAAATACTCCACCACAGAGTAGTTCTGGGTGGACCTTGTGTTTGGATTGCGAGAAGCTTTCTTGAATGGACCTTTTGGGATGTGTGTCATTGTTTCTCCCAACATCTTCTTGATCAGGAGAGGAAGAGGTGGGTGTTCAACTTCTTTACTCTTCTAAGAGGTGTTTAGCATTCCATAATCATGCGCTCTAGTCAATATATAGGCATCACCTTTAATCATATACACATTTGCAGATGAAGAATTAATTGAAGAAAGAGGTGGTCCTTGACTGGCCCCTTCCGTGCTCAGAGAGGCTTGAGTTAAATTTTTCCCATGTTGAAATGGGTTCATTAACACAATAGGCTATTGTTGCGCAAATAACTTTTGGGCCTCCACAAGCTGAGGGCACTGGTGAGTTGGGTGGTCTTCCATGCATAGGTTACATGGATACTTCGACTTCTTGTTTTCTTTATTTCCCCCACCAACATTATCGGTAGGTTTCTTATCCCCCTTACCCTTCTTTCATTGTTTCTTATTTTTGTTAGGATTCTAGGTGGCCTTTGGGTTTGTCGATTACACACTGTGTACATCCGACATTTGGGTAGGTGGGATAGTCATACCAGTGGTCTGGTTGGCCTCTTTTTTTTGTATCGACAATTGTTGCAATTGTTTTGATAGATGACCAACGAACTTCGTTTGTGCTGAACCAACAATACCATCGGCATGTGGTCCAACTCTCTGTCTGGTCTTGTCAAGTATTGACTATGGTGCATCTAGAAAAAATTCATAAAGTAAACTAGACTGAGAGTAAATAAACTCTAGATGTTGATCTCTCATTATTGCATCTTCTTCGGAAAACACTCCTGACGTTACAACATCTTTGGATAACTAGGGCACCAAAGACTTAAGGAACCACTCAAGAAGGAATGATGGTGGGATTAACACTTTAATCAAACTCTTTCAGTGTCTCCATTCTCGGATGTGATTGGTCATATGGTCCACCTTTGTCTGCTCAAAATTGGCCAGTAGTTCAGTGCCAACATTGTATCTCACAGCTAATTGGAAATGGTTTAAGAAATCCATTGCCAATTCGTCAAAGGAAGAGTATCTTGAGTGGTCGAGCTCAATGTACCATTTCATGGCACTCCCTATGAGAGTGCATTGAAACAAACACAATTGGATGGAGTCATGTTTCAACAAATTGGATGAGCACCACAGATGAAAAGTAGTCACATGATCACCTAGATCTTCATTAGGCTTAGCTTCGAACTTTGGAATATCTGAAGGCAACTTGGTTGGAATAGGAGGCCAACACGGATCGTGACAGATAGGGTCATTCAATAACCTTGTCAAGCCTGGAAAATGTAAAGTTTCCAAAAACGATAGTTTGGGTTGTTGATTATAACCATGGAAAAAGGGGCCTGTAGTTTGACTGGCACCATGTTGCTAGGAAAAGTTAGGTTGTTGGCCAAGGTTCTAGTAAAAAACATGGCCATGACCAGCGTATGAATTCTGCACTGGTTGAGACATCATCGACTGACTCCCATAATAGGATGTAGAAGGTTGGGCTTGCATTGCATTCCAAGGATTTTGGGAAGGGTTACTCCCTGTCGATCCGACGGGCATAGGTCCAGAGCCTTGCTCAGGGTTCCATTGACTATGGAAGGGGTTTCCCCCGATTGACATACCTGCCACGGATTCCAAGATCCTTGTGAGGAATCAATTCCTAGGTTTTCCCCCTGTGCAGGAATAGTACCTTGCATAGGATTTTTCTATCCATAACCGAGATTTCCCCCGGTCGAGACAATAGCTGATGAGAAATATTTGTTACCAAGCATGCTGAACAAGGAGAATGACATCGAACCTACTGACATGCCATAAGAAGGAAGTCCTTGACTACCTGATCCAAATGATCTAAATTTTACGTTCAGCCTAAACGGATGTTGTTGAGTACCGCCGAGCGAAGGGGAAGAAGGAGGTATATGACACCCTCCATAAGGGAAGGCATTATAGGAAGATTAAGTGCCTCCCATGGATCCTTGTAGAGGAGCGTTAGATCTCCTTGCCCCCATACCTAAATTTTGTAGAGTGGAGTAGAAAAGGACAGAGTTCGCATCAAATCCAGGCATCTCGTATGAGAACGAAGGGCCTATTGCAGTCTGGGTCAAAGGAGCAGTGATCATCACTATAGACAGAATCAGACCATTGCCTGAGGTATAGGTGGTCGAGACCATGGTGGTCTGGATCGACGATGGTTGGTTAGGAGGTGGAACACCCCCTGTAGTGACAGTCATAGAGGGAATATGAGAATTCCTTGAAGAATTCATAGCATTTGGTTCCATTGTTGCTTAGTACACTATCTAGCACTCATAAGGATAAACCTATATGACGACGAGCGTCGATCGATCAGTGTTCAAAGGTTTGTATGGACCAAGATCTTCTGCTCCAAGGTATGAAATGGTTGGTTCCTACAAAATCAAATGTTCTTCTCTCAAATATGGGTTGGGCACAGTTTCATGTGACCCGGTCACCTCAAAAGACCCTTCCCAGTCTAGTCTTCGCCTAAGCGGTGGCGGGGGTGGCTCCAGATTAACTGGTGGCAGGCCTAGAAGCCTTCATGACTGACGGAGTTCCTAATCCTCCACTATGTGAGAAGATCAATGACACACTAGGGATTTTTATTAACGTTCAAGAACCAACACACACTAGAAAAAATTCCCTATGAGATAAGACAAGCAGATCACTAGCTAGTTAGAAGAATAGTTACACCAACCAACACTAGAGAAACTTACTCATGCAAGTGCAACTTGAATATGGAATCACCCTCCGGGTATACTCTGCAAAGTGTGGCCCAATTTCTTTCTTAGGTATCGCGGTATACCCCCGCAGTCACCTATGTAAGTCCCTAAAATAAAGGCAACTAGGTTGCCAGTGAGTGAAGAGTCACCAGGCGGGTACAGTCGATAGTCGGGTGGATTGCAATGAGAAGGGTATCAAGCCCGAAACCTATCAAGGGTATCAAAAGAAATTGTTCCAGAAGACGACTGAGGACCTCAAATGGATTCGAGACCCATGAAGCTCCATGGAAAATGTGATCAATGGAATCCCAAGATAAGCCCTCTATATGTGTTCCCCACTACGCTTGGTCCATCTTTGGAGGGGTTATATCGGCTACCTTTATGCACACGACCTCATGTTTATCCCCTGTGTTAGAGGGGGTCCCAGATAAATTTCATGATACTGAACTTTTTAGTACTCCCTAGCACAGACTCTTATGTTTGTTTTTGTAGCCTTGAAGAGTTTATTCTCCAATCCTAAATCAAGGCTCTAGCCTAGACTAGTTGATGGACCCTACAAACATAAAGTCTAGTTGATTTTAATTAATCCTTAATTTTAGTGGTTGTCTTAAGTCAAAGGGAATGAAAGTGAAACCAATGATGTTCTTAAGAGACAAAAGAGAAGAGAATATAATGGAACTGGAAACAAACTACTTCTTATTCACAAATTCAGATTTGCATATTTAAACTCTTTAACCAACTTTTCAAACTAAATTTTTTTCTAATATATTTAAACAGAAAAATCAAAACAAGCTTTCACTCAACTACGAGCTACTTATCGTCCTAATTCAACAACCAATAAATTATGAAAGAATTCTTTTTCCTGATTATTTAATGCAAACAACCAACTACTTAACCTAAACAAAGAAAGTGAAATCTATATTTTTTTATTATGCTTCCAAAACAAGAAATTTTAAAATGTATTATTTTCTTCTTTTCTAAAGAAAAAAGGAAAAACTAAAGACAAGACAAGACCAAGAAATGATTTCTGGCCTACCACAGACTGCGGGGAATCACTGACAAAACCAAAGAGGCAGATCAAAACAGACTTGTAGCTTGTCTCAAAGCCAAATGAAGAAAAATGCAAGAACAACTTTAAAATAAAAAGCTAAACTAAAGTCAAATCTAAGCTACATATTTTTATAATAGAGACCATGAATGGATCAAGAAAACCCCTTGGAAGTACTACTTCTGACAGGGAAGAGGATGACTGCCCCTTATTAAAAAAAAAATCCTCAATCACAGGCACACTACTGACACTTCAGCAGCCAGTGTATGTACGTGGGTTGTCCAAAGGTAGGCTGCATATGTACACATGCAGGCTCACTGCAGACTGCGTATACCTCTGTAACTTCTAAAAAAATAAAAATAGTAGTCCAACAAACCAGGCAGGGAATACTGGTATTGAAAATCAGAATCCCTTAAAGACACAGAAACTTGCTTTGATAAAGAAAATGCAAGCAGAAATTTAATAAAGAAAATCTAATATGAGGTTATCTAGGCTACAAACTGCAACAATAGAGACCGGGACTAGATCAAGAAAACCCCTGAGAAGGATTACTTTTGACAGGGAAGAGGATGATTGCCTCTCCTTTTAAAGAAATTTTTTTATGAACTTAGACACACTACTGACACTTCAACAGCCAGCGTATGTACATGAGTTTTCCAAAGATAGGGTGAGTATGTACACCTATAGGCTCATTGTAGGTCACATACACCTTTGTAACTTCCCAAAAAAGAAAAAAACAGTCAAGAAAACAAATAAGGGAGTATTGGTATGGAATGCTAGAATCCCTACAAACTCAGACTCTTATCGAAACTCAAAAAAAGGTAATCAAACCAATTTAAAATGCCCAAAAAGTATTCCCAAAAAACCCTAGAGATCTCCCCAGTGGAGTCGCCAATTCTGATGTGGGTGAGAAAACCCCCTACGAACTAGCACTACGGTTTCTATAATGCATGCAAAAATGACCCTTTAAATTCTCTTACTTTTTACTATCATTCCAGCATAGAACCCACATTCATGCATAAAACACAAGGATAAAAGGATCTGGTAACTCTACCTTGAATTTCCATGTTTGGTGTCGATCCTTTTACATTCGGTAGCTCCTTGACTGCAAGTCTCCTCCCAAAGTCAACCTGCATTCATGAACGAAGAAACAAAGAACTCCAAACATGCATCTTATATATGAATTAGTGGGTTAGAGGTTCTAATAAAATATAATCAAAACTAAATATTTGAACACCTCATATGGCGGGACGGGAAAAGTAATTCTTTCTTATTAACCTCATAAAAGTAACTTACAATGGTGAGATTGACCACTTCTCCTCAAACCTAGTCTTGGGATCCTCTTCAACTGTGCACCAACTGCTTCCACATATGCTTCTCCTCTTCAGTTCTCACAAAATGGTTGCAAAAGATTGGGGCAAGGGGAATACAAAAATTGGCATAGCTTATTTTCTCTTATTTTTCTCTCTTTGAATGGGACCCCTACCTCTTCTTTTATAGGCCAGAAGAGAGTAGTTATGCGGTTGAGTGATTGGCTATGAGTGGTCAAACGGTTAAGGAAATTACTTGGAAATCTGTATTATGTCTGCAACTTTCTATTTTTGTGCTTTTGTCAGTATACGTGGGTTGTAATGGGTCAGCCAATGTATACACATGGGCAAGAAGTGGTGCAGGGCACGTACATCTTCAAAAGGATGGCTTTTAGAAGATTTTTTTAATGGTGGCTTGGAAAAAATGGCAAATGAGATGGTTTGATGCTAGGTATGCATGTCTGGTGCAAATTAGGGTTATAACAGATAGTTTGAGTTGGCAGTTTCTTCGCGGGTTATCACCTTTGTAAAATTCTGATGTCGAAAACATTTCAGAGGTCGGCAATCGGCGATATCATTCCTTTAATCATGCGACGCTTATTCTCTTCATTTCTTTTCGATACCAACGAGGATCAGTTGTCAGGGATATTATTGATTTGGCATATGTCACGTAATAGACTTCCATCCACCGACATCGATGAAGATAGGGGATCGACTACTTTGGTTTCTCGAGCATTTTCCAGCACCTCTAATCCTTCTCGATGCCAAACTTCTCAAGCGCATTGGGGAAGAGTTTCAACTGTCGATTCCTCAAGTAAATGTTAGTCCCCTTTAAAGTTATGATGATTCTCACATGCTCAGGCAGACTTTAAAAGAGTTAACATGAAAACACTAAGTGACAAACAAGGAAAACAACTTTCATATCAAAGCAGAATCAGAAAGCATAGAAAAATTCAATGGTACCCAAAAAGGTAAGATTTGACATAGGCTTTTTAGGGTTTGTTGAGTTCTCAACACCTTGTTTATTTTTCATCTTTTTATTCTTCCTTTTCTTCTTCTTCTTATCCACCAGGTTACTAGCTGCAAAGATTTCACTCAGCGAAGAAGATGAAACAGAAGAAGACCTTGCAAGTGAAGAAGGCGAAGAAGATCTTACTGGTGAAGAAGGTGAAGGATCAACATGAGGTTGATGTTCTTGGGGGAAAGTGATTACAACCGAAGCACTAGCTACATTCGGGATTACCTGAGTGGAGAACAACCATACCAGTAATCCAATTGTGAGACCTGGAAGGCTCAGAGTAGCAATGTGAGGAGGACCAATGTTTCTGTAAGAAGGAAAAACAAAAGGTTCCCCTGGAAAAGGGGTTCCTTCATTGGTCATTCTGGGAACTGATGACATTAAACAAAAATTCAACCTAGAGTCTACTAGGGAAAACAAACAACAAATGCTAAAAATCTAGTAATCAAACAAGCAAGCAAAACCTTCTTACAATGAACGCACCAGCTGGTGATGATATCCAACATTGTGGGATCAAAGTAAAAAAGGGATTGACGACCTGCTTAACGAACTTATGACTTGGTGCAAGATCCCACACATAATCATGGGTATACCCTCCAAGGAGCCTGAGTGAGTTTGGCCAACGTCAATTCTAGATACTATGAATACTTTCCCCTCCATAGTAACCTCGTGTAAATACCCTAAAGAGATAGGCTACTAAGGTTACCAACTACAACAATGATTCCTGGGGAAACAATCGATAGCCTGATCCACACGCAAGGGCAGGATATCTAGCCTGAAATCAACTTGAAAGGATTACACTCATCATTGTGGGTATACCTTCAAGCGACCCCCATAATATGCGCAATCTCTACACCAAGACCAAAAAAGAAGGGTGAGTAACTTTGCCAGTCCTAATGTGACCTTGTGATGACCCTTGTGTTAGAAGGGATTCCCAGGACAAAATGTAGAAATTGGATTTGAACTCTCCCTATAACAAGATACTATGTTTGTTTGGAGCTTTGGAAATTTATCTTTCACACCTATTCCAAAGCTCTACAACTAAACTAATGTACGTTTGCTACCAGAAAATATAAAAAATGTCTAATCAATTTTTATAAGCGCTTTATTTTAAGGCTGTTGTTACTCAAGAGGAAAATGGCATGGACTAAATGATGTTTTGATCGACTCTAAACAATGCAAAGAAATGAGAATGAAAATATTTCACTTCGATGAAAGCTATATTACGAGAAGGAGAAAACATTTATCATTCCCATATGCACAATGTCCCAAAATTTTATTAAACTCATCAATATCAATATTCTCAAGAAATGAGCAAAAGAGATTGTACACAAATACATGATTCTTGTCCCCCCCAATACAATATTTCAAGACCAAAAATGCCAAAAATCATGCAATTTCGCTACTTCAAATGCAAATATTCCACCAATCTAATATAAAGCAAGATTTTTTTTTCTTTTTGTTTCAAAGATAGATAAAAGCAATAGCAAATCACTTCAAATCAAACACAACCCAAAGAAATTTTACCTTTTAGCATGAGTTATTCAAAAAAAAGAAGTGTTCTTTTCACTAAACAATTCTAAAGAAAAATAAAGCTTTGTAACTGAAACACATTCAAAGTAAGAGATAAAATATTTCAAAAGAAAACAATCTAAAATAAAGAAAAAAAAAAGTAGATTGAAAGTTGTCAAGAAGACTGTAAACAAACCCAACAAATCACCTGAAACACTTATCACAGATCTGGGTAAGGAAAAACCACCAAAAGCTAAAAATTTCCCAAATCGTTGTAGGGTATAAGACCAACACAGAGCAATGATCCTAGGTTATCTCAAGCTAGAGAACAAATACAGTTTGGCGTCGCCACACTATGTCAAAAAGGTAGGGTGCTTCGATCCGAGATCGTCGCACTGTCCCTCAAAGCAGGGTGCGACGATCAAAGGAAAAAATGGAAAAAATAAAAATCATCAAGATTTTTCCAGTGAAGTTTAACAGTTAGAGAGTCAAGTTAGATATACAAGTGACTCAGAAAACAGAACCCAAGCAACCAAAGTAATAAATTAAGACAAACTAGGAAAACAATTTGTTCCCCAGTGGAGTCGCCAATTTTGTTATCAGGATAATTGTTAAGTGCCAACACAAATCAATCCCCCTAGCTTCATCACAAAACTAGAACAAAATGAGACAATACACTACTCTTTCCTTAGATTTCAATTATCAAATTGGAAATGGATCTAGAACATACCTTTTAAATATCGAAGATCCAACTTTGCCAATGCAATCCAATATCCATCGCAAGTCTTATGGAGAAATATCTGCAAAGGAACACAAGCCAATGAAGACAATAATAACAGAGTCTATTTGATATGAAACTATGTAGGTGACCAAGGAATCATATAATATGAACAAATAACATTCATATAGGAAAGCAAAGTATATATGTATTAAAGAATGTGGAAGAAAGATACAACTAGATGCCTTGATGTTGTCAGGTTCTTTCCAATAGTTCGTTTATTCCCACACACTTCTAATCCACATATTTTGAAACCGAATATCAAATAGCTACTCACAATCTATCTTGACAAAGAAAAGCTCAAAGCCAACATAGGCCCAAAAACTCCAAGCTACAAAAATTACTCAAACCCAATCAAGCTAACTTTCTCCATGAGAGCTCCTTTTTTTTTATAAGCTGAAGAGGATAAGGTGAGAAGGCCAGGATGATCCCACTAAATCATGAAAGCAGGTAATATCCAAACCATTCATAGGCCACCTCACCATAGAAGCTTCTCCTTCTATAAGCATAGAAAATATGCTCGCTTTTCCCACGTACAAAAATCATCGCACCCTAGCCATATGGTAGCCTACAGAGACGTCGTAGCCTACCTTCAGAGTAGAGTGCGACAATCAGGCATCACCGCACCCTGTGTATAGTGCATCTTGCGGCAATCTTCCTTAATAGGGTTTTAACAAAGGAAAATACAACTTCTTCTCTTAGAAAAAGTTCTTATCCCTTATTTCTTTAAGAATTCAGGCCACTAATCCCTCTGAAGGAAACAAATAGGTTTACATAATTAACTTTCATAAGGGTGATGAAAATAATGTGTAACAACCACCCCCGATCACATTAAACTTTGACAGAATTATTATAGAAATACATACTAGAATAAACAAAGAAACTGTAGTTTTTTACTACAATGAAAGCTCAATAAAGGTAGAGAACTCCATCTCCAAGGGTAGAGTGTGCGAGAGAGAGTTTACATATCCACAGAACAAGTTCCATACACAATTGCATTAGTTGTAGCTACACTACTCTCTCAACCTTGCACCATACTTAGCAAGAATATCACCAAGAGCCACCAAGAGAATTAGGAGGATAATCAACAAGAATATCACTTGATAACGCTAGAGAGAGATCCAAACTAAGATATGACCATACTCCCTTATTCCTCCTGTTGGTCCTAAGGTCTGCGCCTGAATGCTAAAGGCAAAAGATAGGCCACCTATTAGTTTAGAATTATTGTTTCTCTTAATTTTTTTTTTGTTGGTCAGAGGGTTATTCTATCAAGACAAAAGAAAGGTTGGCTTGGAAGAATGATATTGAAGAGGGTCCTCCTTGGTTGGTGGCACACTAATGAAAAACCAGTGAAATAATAGAAAACAAAGAGAAACAACAAACTACTCAATGAATAATCCGCTACAAGAAGTTCAATACTTAAAATATCATTTCAAGACATTAAACATGTATCAAGACACAATTACTCCTTCAGGTTGTGATAAAAGAAAATATTCACCAACCATGATCTGTTTTCATAGGTTGCATATCAATAAAGATAGGTTACATAATATCTAAAAGGAAATGACATGTACTTTTTCACAAATCAAAAACTGCATTCAAGATAAGATAAAAATACATGATGATTTGAATGAAACACTTTCATCAAGAGTATGTTCACCAGGTAGAGAGATTTAATACAAGCATAGAACCAGTCCAACCAGTCTGATGTAGTGATATTATTTCCCAAAATATATGACCCTCAAAACATTCAAAGACCCCTTATTTAACAGAGTTGCAGAGGTTTTCGTCCTTAGGGGACTGAGACCTTATTTTAGGTAACTGTTTGTAGAAAAAAATATTAACTTCACTAAGACACTAGACTTAATTAGAAAGAGTGGTTCTTATCATGCACATAAGACCACTATTATATATAATCTTAGAAAATACTAGAATTAATCAACTAAAAACTACTATTGTCTCTAAGACATAACTGATGCATGCACTGGAGGAACTGACTTGGAAGAAAATAGGCCTTGGAGTGATGTAACAGAGCTCTGTGTTGAGTAATGGCATGTCTATGAGTTGTTGGAGGCCACTGAAGAAAAATGGATGCTTGAGAAGATCTCTTCTTGAGGAAGAAGGTAGTCTTCTGAAGTGTTCTAGAACTGGTTGCGTCAAACTAGGACAATCTCCTATGTTCTTTGTCTGTGAAAAATCTTTTGGTAGTTAAGCACACTGTGTTTTGACCCTGTCAGTTGCCATCTATACCTTTGGATAGCTTCACTAGAATGGTTAATGGCCCAACGGTCATGGAGGGGAACGTGGAGGTGAGTGGAGGTAATGCAGTGACCTGATGTCATTTAAGCATGTGATTACAGAAGTTGTTGAGGGTGGTTTTGGTCCACACCAGTCTGACCCCCACAATCCCTCACAAGATACCACACACCCTTCCAATAATAACATGGTTCCAATTATGGGACCACTTTGGAAAATTAATGTTCGAGAAGTTTACGTCCCTGCAATGAACCGTGGTCGTTGATTTGATTGTAATTTGTGATTCGGGTGACATTTAACTGCTACAAGGATCAACATTTCTTTTTTGTTTGAGATCAACGGTCCACGATCACTTTGGGAGTATGGGCTTTGGGCCTTTTCAATGAATATTTCTTAGCATCCTCCAGAGTGTCTCATTTTCAAAGTGAGGGATCTGCCTCCACGTGGCCTCTATATCTAGATGGTCCATATTCACTTTGGGAGTTTGGGCTTTGGGAGTTTTCATCTCCTTTCTCATGCAATCCTCTAAAGTGTTGTATATCCTAAGAGGGAGATATATAACCATGCGTCCTCATTGATGGATGGTACAGATTCACTTCGAGAGTTTGGGCTTCGAGATTTTTCATGTCCTTGATCGCACAGTCCTCTAAAGTGTCATATATCTGAAGAGGGAGTTCTGTTGTCATTTGTCCTCATTGATGGATGATCCAGATTCACTTCGAGACTTTAGGACTTCGACTCTTCGGGACTTCGGGTAATTCTTTCTCTAGTGCTTCACAAACCTTCCAGAGTGCTAAGTCTCTGAAGTAAAATAATTATCTCCATGTGTCCTTGTTGATGGATGGTCCAGATTCACTTCGAGACTTTGTCTCTTTGGGACATCAGGTAATTCTTTCTCTAGTTCTTTGCAAACCTTCCAGAGTGCTAAGTCTCCGAAGTGAAATATCTTCCTCCACATGTCCTTGCTGATGGACGGTCCAGATTCACTTCGGGACTTTTGGACTTCAGCTCTTTGGGACTTTAGGTAATTTTTGCTCTTCATGGGTTCTCTCTTGACGTTAAACCCTATGTGATTTCAAAACTCTGAATACACAAAAGTTGTCGATCTGATTGGCTTGATGGATCACCACCATCAAAATTTAACCTGGCTATTCCCACAATCTAAGTCCAAAATTGACTACTCTGGATTGTTGTGTTTTTATCACGGGCGATTCATGTGCATACAAAAAAGGCTTGGTCGACTTGTTGTGATCTCAATCAATGGAAAACATGATGACAAGCATTCTAAACCAAATAGGACATGTAATTATCCTTCAATAAAACATAAAAATTGTGCACAAAGAATCAGTCAAGAAATCCAATAAATAAAACCAATAAAAGATGGGAAAATGAATTTACCAACCAAAGAAAGACAAATTCAACGAAGGCATAGGGAAAAGAGGGAGGAGAGGCAGGGTTGCATAACTAGGTTACAACACCTCCTTGTAGCTACAACTACAACTCTCCACAAGACTTATGATCTAGTTGGGTATACAAATGAGCTAAAACATCCTCTCTCTATATTAATCTTACCGGTGACATTTTTCGTTGGGAAGACCTGACGTTCTGGTAATTATATTCTAATATTATTTATTTTGGTAGGTTGACTTATATTCTATGGTTTTCACACATCTGTTTAATGTCTCTCTTACTTCCGTAATATTCTAATCTAAGTACAAATGTTACACTTGGATATTAATACCTCTTGCGGCTACTAAAACATCAACACTCCCTCTTATCTAGGGAGGTATTAACTAAGATGTTTTTCATGTAGTGGTCTCAAATACATCCATCCATATCACATGGAATGGGAAAGAATAACATGGTCTTGTAGATCAGTCTACATGTATCATCACCATATCCACATAGGTTATCATATGATCAAACATATCATGTAACAATTATCACCATCATAGCTGCACATTATCCATCTATATGGAAAACACCTCCAACATTATTGGTTGTCCCTCCATCTAGTAACCTTTGATTATACTTATCAACACTCTAACTGGGAATCATTTCTAACACCACAGGTCGGCATCTAGTTCATATAGAACTAGTAAATCGTCAGCTCACACAGAATATGACTCAAAAATTTAACACTCCCTCTTAACGAGGAAGGTATTCATCTCGGCATGATCATCATCATTTCTTCTACGGTTCTGCACACCTCATAAATTGTCTTGTATAATTTCACGAATCCATACATCATAAGAAGTTCTGCACTTTAACTAGAGTAGCGTACAAGCCTTTGTTTGAGTAGCATACTAAGCTACGTTGGGGTAACATACCATCCTGCATTGGAGCATCATACCAACATGCACTGGGGTAACATACCAACCTACATTGGAGTATCATACTAAGATGCACTGGGGTAACATACTAGCCTATGTTAGAGTAGCATACCAACCTGCATAAGGGTAACATGCCAACTTGCGTTGGACTAACATACCAACATGTGTTGGGGTAACATACCATCTTGCGTTGGAGTAGAATACCAACCTACACTGGGGTGACATACCAGGCTGCATTGGAGTAGCATACCAACCTATGTTGGGTAAAATACCAGTTTGCATTGGAGTATCATACCAACCTACACTGGTTAACATGCCATCCTACGTTGGAGTAGCATACTAACCTGCATTGGGGTAACATACTAGCCTATGTTTGAGTAGCATACCAACCTTTGTTGGGGTAACATACCAACCTGCATTGGAGTATCATATCAACCTGCACTAGGGTAACATACCATCTTGTGTTGGAGTAGCATACCAATTTGCGTTGGGGTAGCTCCCACTACTGGGGATCACATCACTTCCCACTACTAAGGAACACATCAATTTTTAATATTGGAGAAAAAAAATTGGACCACTCCAAGATTCCCCCTGACAAAGGCTTGGTCAACATATCTGCTACCTATTTGTCGGTAGAAAAATACTGGAGAAAGTGTCTTTTGATAGTCTTCTCCCTCTTGCTAGGAGAATCCTCTAAAAACAAATCAGGCTTTGTACTTCTCTAGGATATTTATCTACAACATGATTTATCTTGTATATCAACTTGGAAGTCACCACTAACTTCCCTTCTGATCATGCAACCAAGGAAAATATATATATCTCAGTCCTTCTGGCTGGAATCGTCCTTGGTCACTATAGAAAATTCTACTGAAGAAATGGAATCTTCCCATAATATCTCATATATCCTCAAATCTTTTGAAGATTCGATCTATCCTCCTCAATTCATCATACATGTCTGTCAGTTCCATAAAATGTGTCTCTCTTCCATATGAATTTGAGGAAGGATACTTCTGAATGAAAGTCTCTAAACCACTAACTCTCTCTGAGATCAGGCTCATTTTGATTCTCCATGCTTCCCCTAAAGCTTGAATACCTCTGAGTCTATATAATCTTCGGATGATTTCCTCTTAATTATCCTATAAATGGTCATGGGGAGGTTGCTCCTCCCTACTATATCATGAGGGATGACTCCCTCTAAACTCTAGCTCCTTCTGAGCTTGTACTTGGTGGGGCCACATACCTCACCACTGGTGGAGACATCTTCCCCTCATGATATGGCTCATCAATTCTATATATTTTTTTCATCTTGCAAAGTGTCATGTGACCATGATGTATTATTCTTGGTTACTGCAACTATTCTGAGTAGACCCTTTTTTCTCTACTAACTCTTCTTTATTTGAAGAGTGATCAACTGCACGAGAGGGATTTGTTCGATCATATTTGGAGCCTTTCTCTCCTTAAAATCAATCTTCATATGAGATACTCAGTATCCCATGAGAAAATACCCTTCTTCATATTCCTCTTCTTTGGTACATGGAAGTATACGGTCATGCATACAACTTCTTATCTGGATAGTATTCTTGATGTCTCAAACTAGATACCATCTAATATGTTGTTTCCTACAACCATCACTGTATCTTCCCTTAGCGTTATCATCTGTGACCTTCCTAGAACAATGACAACATAAAGGGAAAACAATAGACAAGAATAATACTCTTATAATAATAAAAACAGGAACAAGAAAAATAATCACAATAGCTCCTTCTCAGAGCTATTGCTTGTGAAATTCCTGGAACAAGAAAACAAGAACAAAAAGTACAATAGCATTTTCATAAGAACATATCTATGTGTTGACGGGCGAAACAATCCATCCGTCAACTGGAAGAGTGGAACCGGTCCGGGGTTGTCTAAATAACCCAAGTCGTTTGGTATGGACCACCCTGACGAGTTTAACGGCTCCGTTGGCCGCTCTAAGGTCTCCTAAGGGAACCAAAGAGAAAATTTGAATTGAGCTAAGAGATCTAAACTAAGGAAACTAGAAACTAACAAAAACAAACTAACTAATTAAATAAAAGAAATCAAACTAAAACTAAGGAAACTAGAAACTAATAAAACAAATAAAGGAACTAATATACTAAACTACAAACTACGCTAACTATTATATCTACAAACTACTAACTATTCTTATAATAACTCAAATCAACTACTTTAWTTATCARGCTAAGATYAYWSTTTATTCACAAATAWACAWTAYRKACAATYTACAGATTTGAWTAAAACCTGTGAAACTMATGTGTTTGCTTGCTGTCCCAAGAYAGCGAAGGTGACTCTTTTTTGRTTTTWTGTATTTATGAAWMAGAAAGTAAACTAACTGAAATTAAAACARATCAAMATWATATCTAKATTAAAAAMTRCTTAATACAAGCAATAARMTAAATACTATTTGACCTGAAAACGCTCCAAGTTYGTCCTGCGTATGATATCTTCTAAGCTGATTGGAGGAGGGAAACTCACACCAKTTAAGCCCTTTAAGCTTCTCGGAAACGATCAGCTAATATGCTTCCTGAATTATTATTACAAGACAAACAAGACATAAAAGATTATCATAACAATTTTTTGATTATAAATTCCTGCAAAAGGGGAAACCTATTGTGCAGCAAACTTATATATTCCCATTCGAATTATGAAGAAGACAACGCTATCATTCACTAAAAAGAATTGATAATTGTTATGTCTTTTATCGATTTAGGAAGAAACACGATATGGATAACTGCAATAAGATTATATCATTTGCGTGTGATTCAGATAGCTAACACAATACCAAACCATAAACAAGCTGATATACAAAACAAAGAACAGAGTGTTGATATATTGAAAAGCGGAAAGCTACAACAAAACACCAATTCTGCTCCAGTTTGAATTAGAACTCCATATCCATGTTCTCCCCCAACTGAGGATTGTTGATTATTACAAAACCGTAGGTTTATATAAGTTTCTTCACAAGGTAAAACATCCTTGTGAATAATAATAAGCAGTTTTACACAATCTGGGAATGATTCCCAAAATATCCTAAACTAAGAAAATGAACTAGAAGTAAAAATCTTTGAGATATCTCCCAACTGTTCCTTATGTCCATCACCAATTCGAATTTGCCTGTATTAGACACAAAAATCAAGTTAGGAGTATTTTAGAAAATAATAACAAAAAAAATGACTCTATAGATTCAGCTACAGAATCGCCTGATTCTGTAGCTGGTCTATAATAGTAAACAAGACCAATCAAATCAAATCATATCGAATCCAATCCTCTTTTAATAATCAAATGATTTAATAAAAGTAATCCTGTAAATCAAGTCAAATTCAATACAATACAATCGGGACAGAATCATGAATACTCTGTTTGCAATAAGCACACAACCGAATCGAATCATAACAAAAATATTTGATGAATTCCATCAATGGTAACTCATACTGTATGGGGTTGCAAAAAATGATTATCGATTAGCATATCGTTTAATCTTTGCCAATATAGAAAAACTGTAACAATTTTATGCATAATCGAATCCATAAAATCTCACCATAGATCTCATTTGTGGAACTTCCAACAGTTAACAGGCATAACCGTATAAACTAATTATAGCAGGATGATGTCAATCAATTGAAAACACAATATGAAGTAGCATCATTCATATAGAAAGCTCTTGCAACCATACACCATACAGTTGACAGACAGGCGCGATAAAATCGACATGATTCATAACTCCATACGATTTTTTACTAAATCAATCATAAAAGTGAAACCAAAACTTTAAACAGAATCCAATTCAAGCGGTAATGAATATCGAATGATCCATAATCAGTTATGGACCAACAGAGAATTACTTGATTTAGTTCAAACCACGCAAACAACTAACTAATTCAAATCATTTTGCTCGTAACTGATTCAGATCATACCATCGAAAATTGCATTACAAACAGCATTCTATTTTAAAAGTATAACAATTCAATCAAAGCATCGAACTAAAGATAGACAATGATATCTATTCGATGATCCATTAAATCACAATCAAATCCAATCGGATCTTAAACAAAATAATACATCAAACCAAAATCACATACAGTGAAACACGCTTATGTAACAGAGCAGGGTATCATATAAATGATCGAGAATTATACCATCACAGGTGCTGAGACTATGCCAATCTTGAAATGACAATAGCTGTAGCAGACTCACAGTTTTTGAACAGGATTGTCCCATCAGTTCGTGGTTTCTTATCGTTGGATTTCTTCGTTGCATTCTGACCAGTGAGCCTCGCTACTTGGTCTTCCAAATCATGAATTTTGGATTGCAATGTTGGGACGTCCAAATAGTATCTTTCTAACCACATTCCGCACTGATCACAAGGTGGTGTAATAGCCCGAACAGGAGGGGGTTCTGATGATTCCCCAAGGGTTTCACATGGTGGTTGAATACCAGGGAATTCAGGGTCTTCACGCAGGTAAGGAGGTGAGTTTTTAACGAAATCACAAGAAGTTTTGTCACACAAACCCATAGAGTAAGGGTATTCCTCGGCGAGGAACCGTTCAACTTCAGAATCCGAGTCTTTGCTGACTGCGAGAGTCTCTAACTGCATAGGGGGTTTGGGTCTGTTCCTCGCCATGCGAGAGATCAGTCTAGCATTCTTCTTGCATCTAGTATTAACACCAGACTTTGTTCTAGTCTTACAGGTTGCAGCTTTAGCAACTTCGGTCTGCTCTGTCATAGCCATAGGTGAATCAAGAGGTAAGCCGGGTTTAGGTTTGGGTAGGAGAACATCATAAGGCACAGGGGTAGGTTTGTTTTCGGCAATCATAGGTTTATCCACCTATGGAGGATGCTATCCTTCAAAACCGTTGCGGCTGAGAAAATCACGCCAGGAATCTCGACGTAACCCCAGTTCATAAACAAAAATCATCTTAATTAACCCAACATGGAAAAGACTAGTGTCAGCATGGCTACGCTTATATCTCTTAGCCATTTTGAACAGACTTCGGTGCAGATAGTGTGGCATACTAAGCCCAAAACCCATAAAAATCATTAACCAGCGTAGGTGAAATAGAAACACGAAACCATACCTGCCTTCACAAGTTACAAACTGTTTGATAATCATCAATAGATCATACCAACAAGGTTTCAACATCTTTGCCGGTAAGCCTCGGTCGCATGAATTCACTGTGCGAGATTGAAACAATAATTTCCACGGGACATTCTTAACCTTACAACTTTTGGACCATTTCTCTCCCTCGACAGGCAAGCCGGTTGCAGAGCTGAGAGATTGCTCGGTGACTTCAAGCTGTACATCTCCCACTTTGGCTCTATAGCCATCAAACGATAGAGCAAACTGTCGAGACACAGTGATGTCGTAACCATCAAATTTCCTGATAAATGGAATCCATCCAAACTCTTCTAAGTCATCATATGCACCATCAAAAGTTAACAGTGCTTGAGACCCGTTGGGTTCGGCTCTCACAATAGGAGCCATAGTTCCTGTACATGGTAGGGTTCCAGGTGAATGAAACAATACACAGAGTGATAACGCGGGGGTTAACAGATTGAATGTTTGATGAGACCGAAAATAACTCCAATCGTGCGAAGGTGGTGGGATTACCACCGCCACGCACCGCATTAATCAACTGAGTACATCGTTATCAAAACATGATCGTTTATACCATGCTCATTGGCCAGGAAAATGGTGTATAATCATGTTAACGTGCCACTTACACACCACGCGTTACATTCAAATGCCAAGTGTACAGTTCAATCAACACAGCATCTAGCATTAACCATTGATCGATCATATCACTTAAATGCTTCATACCACCGTTAACACATTCATGCCAATACATATTCTGAAACTATATGATCGTTCCATGATATTAAACTCATTAAACAATGTATCGGGGGTTTGAACCAAATAATCCAAATGCCAATAGATTATTCAAAGCATTTTTGCAAAGTTTCAAACTATCATCACTTTATATAAAATCAAATTGAGGGTATTGTCCATGTGCTTTTAGAATAATAGGAGTGTCAAAACCTTGCAACAAATGATCACATGAAATCGATAAGTTAAGAGTTCGAAGAAATAAGAATTGAGTCATATACAAAACCAAAAGGAATTACGAAACTTATGACATCACGCATAACTCATAACTTATTAGTTTCACCAGGGAGGACAGTTGAAGTGAATGGATATAGTTTGAAAGAACCTTTTGCAGTGAGGTGATAAACCAATGATCAAACGTCTTTCAGCAAATCAATAAAAGATGACGACAATCCAGACAACGAGAGAGGTGTTTTCACACTTTCAGTTGTGAAAAATCAAATCGAAATCAAATTTGCAATTGTCGCAAAACGGAAACAAATGTCTTGAAGCATAGTGCAACGAAGATTTGTCGTTTAAAAGACAAAAGGTATAGGCAGCATTTTTATGGTAATAAAAAAAAAATGTGTTGGCTGCCAACACTATGTCAACAAGAATAAAAGAAAATATCATGGTAATCATCATATTACTACCAAGGTGACCTTCCTAGAAGCAAAAGAAGAAGTATCTCCTAGGGGAGATGTTATTTCATATTGCAAACAAGTACTAGCATTTATATGTTGCAAGTATTCATTATATCTAGCAGCAATAGAACCTTTGAAGGATTGTTGTCACAACTAGTAATGTAGAAATTATCAAACTTGATATGTGAAAATTGGAAACTTATTAATTCAATCAATCAAACATGGAACCTAGAGTCTTATCTTCAAGAAAGAGTGTTTTTTATTTTCTTTCGAGTCTCCTTCACTCAAGATAACAAGTATTCTCTTCAACATGTCCCATGTACTTAAGAAAATATTCTTTCTTGACATAAATATGAGTTAGAGAATATAATGCAAATAAACTCTAAAATCTCAACCTTAATCAATCTAATACTTTGACTAAAGTTAGTTTCTAACTTTAAATTTGAACATAGGTTAGTATGATAACCATAACTTCAATAGATCAAAATACAACTGGATGTTCATAAGATCACAGCAATGCTTTAACAACTAAAGGCATATGAAAGCAATAAAACCTAGAGTTTGGTGTTCCTTTGAATGTGTTGGATATGAGATCCCTCTGGATCTACGATTAGACTAGAGATCCCTTCTTTTGCAATCACACTAAAAATAGTGATACAATTTAAACATATAAAAGTACATACCTCAGACAACATCGACAGGTAGTGGCACCATCTGGAAGCAGTCACAATAAATGATGAAATTTAAAACTTCAAAGGTGCTCCAACTTATAATTTGAAGGTAGATGGAGATTATCTAGAGTAAGGTGCACTATGAAAACAAAAAATTAGTCCCAAAACTTCATAGAAACTTTCATTGCAACCAGTACTACAATTGGCATTGCAAATGGTACTACAACTGGCACTGCAACTGGAGCTGCAACTGGCACTGCAACTTGTGTTTCATATGGTAATGTAACTGGTGATTCAACTACAATGTAACTAGTGCTACAAATGGAACTATAACTAGTGCTACAATTGGCACAAAGAAACTGGCATGAAGGAACTAGCACGAAGCAACTGCAACTGGCACTCCAGACCTAGGTTTTTGTGAGGAAACCCTAATTTCTCAACTTCTTAAATTTGCAGATATGATCTAGGGAAGAGTTGCACCCTACTTAAGAGACCTTATTAGTAAGTGATCAATGAGCTTAACAATGGGTAAAACTTGTCGGACATATTGTCATTGATATGTTGTCATTGATGTCAACAGTTGATCTCATTATGATGTGATGATTTGTTTTTATGATGAATTGTCATTGTGATTTATCATAGATTAAATTGTCATTGATGTCAACAGTATATGAGTTAGCAGAGAATTTTAAATAGTATGCAGAGATCAAAGCTCAGAAGGAAAATCGCATTGAAAGTATGCAAAGGATTAAAATGTCAAACAATATGACAATATGCCAAAGATTAAAGCTCAGGAGAGTTAGAGAATGAATATCAAATCTCATAAGGAAGAGAACATTGTAGAAATGTCATCGAGATCGATGAAAAAACTGAGAAGTCGATCGATGCACAAGAAAATGTGAGAAGACTCAGCGGCCATCCGATCAAGAAATTGACGGTGTTGATCGTCTCATATAATGGACATCGGTCATATGAGTCACCGTGGGTTTGAGGATCATTGGAGGATTGGTCAATGATCATATCAAGTTGTGACCGTTAGATTTGCAAGCCAAATCAATGACAGGGATGAATTGTGGAGAGAAAAAGGAGAATTAAATGACTTGCTAGTTCCAATCCCACAATTGGTCTAGATGGTTAGATCTCATAAAATCAAATATCGACGACTATGGTTTGTCCAACAAATGATTAGAATAAGTTGGATTGATTCATGACTGTTGGATGTGAAATCACCAAATCAATAGCAAGGAAAGATTTCAGAGATCGAAAGGAGTATTAAACATCATGCTATTTCCAATCCCGCAATTAGTCAGGACCGTCATATCTTATAGTTTCAAATATCAACGATTGTGGTTAACTCACCAAAAAACCCACAACTTCAAATTGCGGAGCTTGGGTGACAAATTAAATCACTTGTAAGTTCTGGTTCAACAACCATCCTTGATCATGGATTTGCTTCAAGAGTCTTCATAACCGTTGGATCACTTTAATGTGGAATAATAGGATACGTGGGGCAAACAAGGTTGAGAATTTGAATACCCAAATACCCGACAAGAATTGGATCATTCTAAAGTGGAAGGACAGGATAAGTTAGAAGAAGATCCATTGGATTTAAACCAAGGCAAAATACCATCACATATAGATCGAGTCGTCGATCTAAGATCATGATCAAAAGACCATCATTCATTTCGGGTTAAAAGTTGTGAGGAAGATACACATTGGGGAATCTCACTTCAGAATAATTGTGAAGTCAAGACATCGATTTATCCGAAGTCCCAAAAGATGAAAATTTGAAGTAACTCTCAGTCGTCAATTTGAGATACATTTCGGATACCTTTCTGACTGTTATATAAGGGTGATCTACGTCAACAAACCATGTCAGTAAGGACATGTCGCAGACCACGTCAGCAAACCACTTCATTAAGGACATCTGGAAGACCACGTCAGGAAGGACATGTGGAAGACCACATCAACAGGCCACGTCAGTAAGGACACATGGCATACCACGTCAGCATAATACGTCAGCAAGGATACGTGGCACAGTCAGATAATGATAAGTGTCAAGTTGAAATCAACATTTCAGGTATGTGTAAATCATGAATATGAGTGACACCTAGAAGATACTTGGCTTGTGCCATGTCATCAAGTGACGTAATCAATTTACATCACTCTGTGAGTTTTACTTCGATATTTTTACCACCAACACTTGCCCAAAGTCTCGAAGTCTCAAATGTCGGAGTCCTGAAGCGGACGTGAGTCATCTAATCTGAAGATCACTTTGGGTGTATTCTCAACCATTGATCAAGTATAGTGGAAGGATAGTGTAAGTGTAAGTATTAACCGACAACAAGTGATCTCCACCGCCTATGAATTATTCAGTAGGTGATCACTCCAGAGTAAAATGAAGCAATGATTAGCCTAAGTCCCATAGTCCTGAATGTCGAAGTCCCGAAGTGGGCATGAGTTATCCAATCTGAAGATCACTTTGGGTGTATTCTCAATTGTTGATTATATTACAGTGGAAGAATAGTGTAAGTAGAATAGTTGAAGTCTCGGAGTAAATGGTGTCCATCCATATCACTGATTTATTAAGTCATAGTCGTTGGATTAAGCAATGAAAGTATAAGTATAAGGATCGAATGTGACCATTGATATAGTTCTGCGAAATAAACGTGAACCGTCCAATCTGTTCAAAGAAATCGTATTTAGGATATTTGAAAGTTTGAAAGTTCTGAAGTCCCGAAGTCCTGACAATCGTCCATCTCATCAGGGAGATTGAATCGTGACTATTGAATTGATAAGTTCTCAAGCGCTCGTCTTACCTAATGCCTGAATAAGGCCACTTGTCATATGGTAAAGATATTTAAAAAGGCATAATGTAATTCATCTCTTAAATTGATAAGTATGTGGTTCTACGCCAATGATCATATGAACATGGTTTGAAGGAAGCTCTTCATACAGATTAATTCGACACAAAGTTAATTCCAAAACATTATAAGAGAATCGATAAGAGATCGAATATGATCTATTGGTGAACCGAGAACACAACATAAACATGAGTACAATATAATGAGTTGATCCATGTATGTGATCAACTCATGAGGACAAACAAATCGATACACAACCATGATTAAAAGAGATTTAAATCATGAAAACATGAATAAAGAATAAAAAGAAAAATGATATGAATTAAAGTTTAAGATTATCATTTTAAATGAAAAGGTACAATGTTTCAAATATCAAAATACACAATGATTCAAATTCACACTAGTTAGAAGACTATATAAACAAGAAGGATTCGTGAGAAGAGATGTAGTTGAATTTGTTGAAGTATATATATTTATATATAATAGATTGAATGAAGGTTCATTCTATCAGAATGGTGCATGTTTACAAGATGGGTCTTGTATCAGGATTGGATTCCTCACATCTCAATTGGATCTGAGATCAAAAAAATGGCACTTGTTATGAGAATTGGATTCCTCATTTCTCAGTTGGATCTGAGAACTACAAGCTATGTCTTGTAATAGAGAGATGGGTCTCTCATAATTGTATGAAGATGATATTCAAAGATTAATGTTATGTATTCATTCAAGTTATTTAATGAATAAAATATCTATTCTTTTATACATATTGATTGAGAAAATGAAATATATATTTGTTGTTCAGTTAATTTGTGAAAAGTGGAAAATTTTCCATAAGTTTTGTGACAATAATTCACCCCCCCCCCTCTCAGTGTCAAGTACCCATTTTCAACAATTGGTATTAAAGGTCCCTTATTTGATGGAACATATTATTTATCATAGAGGGAAAATATGAAAAGATATCTGAAGTCAAGAGGATATGGAGTTTGGGATTCAATAGTAAGTAAGCCATGGAACTTAACTACTTCAAAGAGTAAATCCAAAACTTCAAAGGAATAAAGGAGAAACAATTCAGTAGCCTTAAAAGCAATTCAGGATGGATTGTCAGACCAAGTCAAAGAAAATATGAGGCACTACAAATCTGCTAAAGAATTATGGCTTCAACTAGAAAATTATTAACATAATGAAACAGAAGAAGACAAGGATTCTTGTCAGAATAAAGAACAAAAATCAGAAGAAGTGAGTTCTTATCAAGATAATGAAGAAGCTAGAGAAAAGGAAAATTTCAATCAGATTGAAGAACATAGTTCAGAGAAAAATATTTCTAATCTTAATGAAATGCAAGATTCGATCTCAGTAAACAATGAGGAAGAAAACCTCATCAAGGAATTGAGAAATACCTCAGTATTCACTAAATAAAAATTACATAATCTTAAAACTGATGTTGCAATAGCTATAAGAGAGATTTGGTTGGAACCAAGAAATTATATCCATATTAAAGTTCATGTGGAGGCTCTTGATAGTCTTGAGTACATAATCCTATGCACTCTAGAAGAGTTGGAGAAACTCCAATAGAAAGATATGATACTACTACAACAGTTAGATCAATCTAACCATGAAGATCATGAACAAAAGTTTTAGTTAGAAAACAAAGAAGAAGAGATCAAAATATTGAAAACCAAAGTTACTAATCTAACAAAAGAGATGGAATAATTAAAGACACATGAAAGTAAAAAAAAAGAAGTGCTAAGAGAATCAGAAGAGTTAGTTAATAGTCTAAACACTCAACTTGAGGAAATTAACTAAAGTGAAGAAGACCTAAAGATCCAGTTAACAAGGAAATCAAATTCTTACGACGTGTTTGGAAATGGAAATCATCAATTTTAAAAAGATGAATGAAAGTACTAATGCAGATCTAATGACTCAAATTGAAGAATCTAAGAAAAAGGAAGAAGCTTAGAACATCCAAATAACTAAAAAGGAAGAATCATGCCAAATGTTTGAATTAGAATCCATCAACCTCAAAAGGATTCAGCTAGAATACGAGGAAGAAATCAAAATATTGAAAACTAAAGTTTTCTATCTAACAAATGATATGGAAGAATTGAATACATATGAAAAACATATTAAATGCAAAGAATTCTTGGATGATACAGAAGAAATAGTCATCAATCTAAAGACTCAACTTGAACATGCTAAAGAAGTGGAAGAAGCCTTGAAGTTTCAGTTGACTAAAAAGGAATAATTATGTCACATGTTGAAGTTAGAAATAGTCAATCTCAAAAAGATTAATGAAAAAAAAAATAAGATTGTCAATTTCCAAAATATCTCATATATCCTAGATAAGATTTGGAAGAGCCAAAGATCAGTTGTTGATAAAACTTGTCTTGGATACATAAGAAAGAAGGCAATGATAAATGGAGCACCATTTACAAAAATGAGAAAGGATCATCCTTCTCAAAAGGAAAAGGTGCAATTACAAAGAAATTACAAGTCATGAACTTTGTTAAGGAAGGAAGTTATAGAAGTAAAAAGGAAGAAGAAAATCAAATGACAAATTTCTCAAGCCAAAATAAAATCAAGAATGGAAACACCCTCAATGACTATTGGTTTTCTTGCCATAGTTTTGGCCATTAAGCAATGGACTGCAAGAAACTAAAAGAAGGATATACAAGAAAATCCAATAAATCAATTAGATGTTGGAGATGTAATTTTGTTGGGCACACAACAAAATTTCCTCATACAATGAGATGTTACAACTGTGATAGGTTTGGGCACAAATCCCAAAACTACAAGAATACAAAAAGTCAATATTTGAATAAGTCATTCAAGTCAATGAAAAAAACTAATAAAAGTTGGAAGATGAAAAGATATGACAAATCTCCAAAAACATAATTATAAAGAGAATATCCAAAAAATAGAATATCTCATAGAAATATATGGAGAAGAAAATCCGAAGGAGAAAGCAAGAAAGATGTTATTACACCTGAAAATGAAGAAACTAATAATAAGAACATGATGGGTAAAGGTCCTAATGAAGAATGTGAAATTCAATATGAAATAAATGAAGCTCAAGAAGAGGAAGTACCTATAGAATAATATGGGACAATATCAAATTCTGATAATGTCATAAGTTGTTAGCAAAATAAAGAAAATACAAAAAGAAGTTTAAATTGTTTTTTACAAAATCAAAGGATTATGCCAAAGAGTTTCTAAATTAACATATTGAAAATTTTGACTATCTATAGATTAGTGGTCAAAAGAAAAATCATTGGTAGGGTTAGTTGTAGAATACAAGAAGAAGAAAAAAAAATAAAGGTAGCAGAGAAGTTCAAGGAGTATCATTCAACAAAGATCAATTGATAACAAAATTGGTATTTAAATCAATTGGTATAATTCCTCAATTGATATTCCTGTGAAATATCAAAGATGAATAAGAAGAAGATAAAAAATATCAGCAAGATTTATACTCTTGTTCTATTTGACAAAGGAAAGTCAGTAAAAACTTAGGAGGAGTATTTTGGTTATTAAATAAGAAAGTAATTAGATTAAGTTTTGAAAATACTTGATCACTACAAAATTGGTATCAAGAAGACTGCTTATTTGAACAAAAAAATCCCAATAAATTGAAATAAGAAGTTAGTAAATTAACAGGAGAAGAGACCTTGTCAGGAAGAGCTACCCTTTCAGAAACAAAGAGAGAGAGTAGTCATAAGCAAAGAGAGAGCATATTGACAAGGGTATTCATTCAGTTATGGAAGCCAAAACATGATTCAAGGGTGATTTACCCAAGTTCATATTCTGGTCAACAACATGTAGACAGACAGATGTTGATTATAAGGGGAGAAACCCTTCTCCATTGATGTCAACGAGGGAGAGTAACTTCATAAGAGGAAAGAATCATCACAGGGGGAGTCTGTGTAATTTCATAAGAGGAAAGAATCATCACATGGGGAGTCTGTATATAAAGTTAGTGTGTTTCCCTCAATGACAAAGGGGGAGATTGTTGGACATATTGTCATTGATATGTTGTCATTGATTTCAATAGTCAATGTCACAATGATGTGATTTTTTTTTCTTATGATGATTTGTCATTGTGATTTATCATAGATGAAATTGTCATTGATGTCAACAGTATATCAGTTATCAGAGAATGTCAAAAATTATGCAAAGATCAAAGCTTGAAAAGAAAATTGCATTGAAAGTATGCAAAGGATGAAAATGTCAAACAATATGACAATATGCCAAAGATTAAAGCTTAGTAGAGTTAGAGAATGAAGATAAAATATCAGAAGGAAGAGCACATTGTAGAAGTGTCATCGGGATCGATGAAAAAACTAAGAAGTCGATCGATGCACAAGAAAATGTGACAAGCCTCAACAGTCGTCCAATCAAAAAATTGACGATGTTGATCATCTCAGATAATGGACATTGGTCATATGAGTGACCGTGGGTTTGAGGACCGTTAGAGGATTCGTTAATGATCATATCAAGTTGTGACCATCAGATCTACAAGCCAAATCAACAACAGGGATGAATTGCGGAGAGCAAAAGGAGAATTAAACAAATCGCTAGTTCCAATCCCACAATTGGTCTACATCGTCAGATCTCATAAAATAAAATATCGACAACTTTGGTTGATCCAACAAGCGATCAGATTAAGTTGGATTGATTTGTGACTGTCAGATGTGTAATTTCCAGATCAACGTCAGGGATAGATTGCGGAGATCGAAAGAAGTATTAAACATAATGTTATTTCCAATCACATAATTAGTCAGGACTATTAGATCTTATAGGCTCAAATATCGACGATTGTGGTTAGCTGACCAAAAAATGCACAACTTCAAATTGAGGAGCTTGGGTGACGAATTAAATCACTCGCAAGTTGTGGTTCTGTAATCATCCTTGATTGTGGATCTTCTTCAAGAGTATTCATAACCATTGGATCACCTTAAAGTGGAAGGATAGGATAAGTGGGGAAAAAAGGGTTGAGAATTTGAATACCCGAATACCCGACAATCGTTGGATCATTCTAAAGTGGAAGGATAGGATAAGCTAGAAGAAGATCTGTTGGATTTAATCCAAGGAAAAATAGCATCACAGCCATATCGATTCATCGATCTAAGATCATGATCAAATGAACATCATTAATTTTGGGTTAAAAGTTGTGAGGAAGATACACTTTGGGGAATCTCACTTCGGAAGAATTGTGAAGTCAAGAGATCGATTTATCCAAAGTCCCGAAAGCCAAAAATCTGAGGTAACTCTCAGCCATTGATCTGAGATACATTTCAGATACCTTTCTGACTATTAGATCAGGGAGATCTATGTCAGCAGACCACGTCAACAAGGACATGTGGCAGACCACATCAGTAGACCAGGTCAGTAAGGACATCTGGCAGACCATGTCAGCAGACCACATTAGCAAGGACATGTGGCAGACCACATCATCAAACCATGTCAGCAAGCACATGTGGCAAACCACGTCAACAAGGACATGTGGCACGGTCAGATAATGACAAGTGTCAAGTTGAAATACACATTTCAGGTACGTGTAAATCATGAATCTGAGTGACATGTGGCAGCTACTTGGCTCGTGCCATGTTATCAAGTGATGTAAGAAAGTTACGTCACTCTATGTGTTTTACTTCATTATTTTTACCACGAGAACTTGCCCAAAGTCCCGAAGTCTCGAATGTCGGAGTCCCAAAGTGGACGTGAGTCATCCAATCTAAATCTCACTTTAGGAGTATTCTCAACCGTTGATCAATTACAATGGAAGGATAGTGTAAGTGTAAGTATTAACTGACAACAAGCGGTCTCCACTGCCTATGAATTATTCAGCAGGTGATCACTTCGGAGAAAAACGAAGCTACGATTATCCTAAGTCCCCGAGTCTCGAATGTCGAAGTCCCGAAGTGGACATGAGTCGTCCAATATGAAGATCATTTAGGGTGTATTCTCAATCCTTGATTATATTATAGTGGAAGGATAGTGTAAGTAGAATATTCGAAGTCCCAGATTAAATGGTGGCCATCCATCTCACTGCTTGATTAAGTCCCACCCGTTGGATTAAGCAATGAAAGGATAAGTATAAGGATCAAATATGACCATTGTTCTAGTTCCATGAAATAAACATAAATCATCTTATCTGTTCAGCGAAATTGTATTCAAGAGATTTGAAAGGTTGCAAGTTCCGAAGTCCCGAAGGGCGAAGTCCCAAATTCTAGAGAATCATCCATCTCATCAAGGAAATCGAATTATGACTATTCAATTGATAAGCGATAAAGTGCTCGTCTCGCATAACGTCTAAATAATGCCATTGGTCATATGGTAAAGATATTTAAAAAGGCATAATTCCATGCATCGCTTAAATTGATAAGATTTTTCTTCTACGCTAATGATCATATGAACATGGTTTGAAGGAAGTGCCTCATACAGATTAATTCGACAGAGAGTTAATGCCAGAACATTACAAGAGAATTGATAAGAGATCGAATATGACCTGTTGGTGAATTGATAACACAATAGAAGCATGAGTATAATCTAAGGAGTCGATCCATGTCTGTGATCAACTCATGAGGACAAGCAAAGTGATACATAGTCATGATTAAAAGAGAGTTAAATCATGAAAACATGAATAAAGAATAAAAAGAGAAATGATATTAATTGAATTTTAAGATTATCATTTTAAATGAAAAGGTACAATGGTTCAAATATCAAAAGACACAATGATTCAAATTCACACTAGTTAGAAGACTATATAAACAAGAAGGATTGGTGAGAAGAGATGTAGTTGAATTTTTTGAATTATATATATTTATATATAGTGGATTGAATGAAGGTTCATTCTATCAGGTTGGTGCTTGTTTACAAGATGGGTCTTGTATGAGGATTGGATTCCTCACATCTTAGTTAGATATGAGATCAAAAAGTTGGGACTTGTTATGAGGATTGGATTCCTCATTTCTCAGTTGGATCTAAGAACTACAAGTGGGGTCTTGTAACAAATAGTTGGGTCTCTTATAATTGTATGAAGATGATATTCAAAGATTAATCTTATGTATTCATTCAATTTATTTAATAAATAAAATATTTATTCTTTTATATATATTGAATGAGAACATGAAATAAATATTTGTTGTTCAGTTAATTTGTGAAAAGTGGAAAATTTTCCATAATTTTTGTGACATTGATTCACCCCCCCACCCTCTCAGTGTCAAGTACCCAATTTCAACAAAACGAAGGATCTTCCTTCCAGCGGTTAGGTTGTTACAAAGGAAACCAAGTTTGATACCATGATGGAATTTTGGTATGCTCATTTAACTATAGACAACATCACATCAATGCCACCCAACCATAGGAATTCACATATGCCACCCCCAAGCACATTAACCTTTTACATAATTATTCTGGAAATCCATACTAGAACCAAAAGATAAACTCTAGTTGTTAACTACAACAACAACTCAAGACAAGTAGAGCGCTCCTTCTCCAAGGGTAGCACACAAGAGAGAGAGTCTCCATATCCACAGAAAAAAGTAACATACACAAATACAACAACTGTATCTGCACTACTCTCTCAACCTTCTATCATACTTAGCAAGAATAGCACCAAGATTTTAACCAAGAACGACCAAGATAATCACCAAGAAAAACACCAATAATATCACTTGATAGTGCTAGAGAGATACCAAGACTAAGAGATGACCATGCACCCTTATTCCTCCTTGCAGCTGCGGTTGCAACAACAACTACAATTCTCCACCAGAATTTCTCTCTAGTTGGGTATACAAATGAGCTAAAACATCCTCTATTTATATTAATTTGTCCAGTGACTTTTCTGTATTGGCCGACCTAACTTTTTGGTAAATATATTCTAATATTATTTATTCTTCTAGGCCAACTTGTCTTCTAGGGTTTTCACACTTCTATTTAATGGTTCTCTTACTTCTAGAATATTCTAATCTAAGATCCTTGGCATCCCGTCTTCAGAAGATCCTTGAACCTACTTTTGCTTGGTTGATTTCTTAGGAGTGTGTTTTTTTTAATTTCATAGTTAGCCTTAGGATCGAAGATCTCACAATATACAAGGTGTGGATCCTAAATTTTAGGTATCTCAAGACAATGTTTATTATGAAGGAATGATCAAAGATCAAACTTCTGAGATTGGAGTGTAGCTATTAGAAGTCACCAACACATAGAAGAATCGGTCACAACCTTCATAGAAATCCTTTCATCTTATGCAAATCCTATTTTTATTGATCCATTTGGACTACCAATCAATAATACACCATCCATGAGATATATGTATGCCTATTCTTCTTACAATTTACTACCTAGTTCAACCACTACATAATCTTTTGGCATGAACCCATCATCTATTGGTTTTCCTGAAGGGATTGGGAATTTATCTCTATCCACAACTCCTGCAATTGATATTCTTGGTTCTTCTTCTTTGTTGGGAACATCGGTGACCCAAGTATCCCAAAAAAAACCACTTGTGACTAAATATCCCTCTGTAGATCGGTCAAGTAATATTCTTGCTTCATTATTTCCACATATGCACACACCAAGTGCTTCACCTGGTTGTCCCATCGGTCAGATGGTCGAAAGTCAATTCGTTCACTCAACCATGGTTACACAGGCTACTCAACCTCCATATCAAATCTTTCATATGAGTACACCCTACATTAAAGGTCAATCTTCAATGGGAATCAAACCTTTGGTTGGGGGGGAAACTTCAGCTGGAGGGAAAAAATTTACTGGGGGGAAGCCTATGTGGTTCCAACATCAACAAGCATGGGGAAACGTTTCTCTTGCAATTCCTTCCATCCCTACTACCAGTGGCCTATATCTTTGACAATTGTATCGATGAGTTTCTAATCCTTTGTGGGGTCAACCTAATCCGGTGGGCATTCCTCAACAAGGAACTTTTTCCTTTCAATCCATAAACCCCATGATTCCAGTACAATATTCCCTTCAACCAAAATACATCGGGGGACCATCAAGTTAATAACAATATGTAGGAGGTCCATCTATTCAACCACCATAAATGAGTGGACAATCAATAAAACCACCATACATGGGTGTACAACCCAGACAGTCACCATACATAGGAGGACCATCTAGTTTTTCCATCTCACCACATCTTGGATATGGTCCTACTGGTGTTCATATACCACATGGTTACCACCAATATCCACACAATAATCTACAACTTCCATTTTTGGCTACATTAGATCTTCCATATCTGTTGCATTGGGTAAGTGATCCCATTCAACATTCCCTATTTTGGCCCACCATCCCTACCAAATTACCGTCCGACATCCCAAAATTCAATGAAAAACCTAGGGAAGATACTAAAAATCATGTTATGACTTTATATTTATGGTGTTCTTCGAACTCGTTGATGAATGACTCCATTTTTCTGAGGCTCTTCTAGAGAAAAATTACAGGTGCAGCAACCAAATGGTATATTGAGCTTTTGCGTAACTCCTTTGTTGACTTCAATTATCTTTCCATGTATTTCTTGACACATTTCTAGTTTCCTATATAGTATGATACTGGTACATATATTTTGGCCTCACTCTAGCAATACTCTTCCACCCACATATCTGATCATATTCATGAGTGGAGGTGGCAGAGACGGTTGATTAAAGCTCCAATTCTAGACCAACTCCTTGTGGATTTGTTTACAAAGTCGCTCTTGCCACCCATCACTAGAGATGTTTCTATGGGAGGTTTTGCTAGTGAGGAGCATGCTATCATTCATGCCCAATATCTGTACTTGGTATATTCCCAGTCTGACACACTTTACAATCTGATCCCTCATGCTCCTCTCTTGTCAAATGATCCAAAAAAACTTGCTTCTGAATCAGTTTATAGCATCATCATATTGGACTTTGAATTTGGAATGCTAGGTGGTGTGAGAGCAAGGGTAAGATGGATCCTCCACCTATGTCATGTCTTTTCCTTACTAGAGAGCCATTAGTTCTCCTAAAATTATCCATTATCCTTCCACCCTCAAAGCATAAGATGGACGTGGTTTCCAACCTCACAAACTCTTGTAATATTTCACTGTGACATTGAAGGGTAAAATTGTTTTGGTTGATATTAAAGTTGTCAATGCGTCCCTGGATTATAATTTCTTACTTATTCATAGTTTGTTTTATGCAATTACTATTGTCACATCCTAAGTATTTCATATTTTAGAATTTCCCCATTAAGGGAAAATTGTCACTGTTGATCAACTTGTCTATTGCACTCAAGATCTCCACAATTCTGCAGTGAATAATGTCCCTTTTATAAGATAATCTAGTCTTGAGTATGAGAGTGTAGGAGTAGGTCTCTTTAATTGTTCCTTTCTCATGGGGGTTTCTCCTTTTCCTACTCCCGACAGCCCGCAAGTTTCCACATTAAATATGATTTCAGCTTAAGTGCAACAATCCCTAGAATAACTTGATCCTTTGGTAGTACCTAGTATTTATGAGCATAGTTCATTGTCTCTCTTAATATCATTAAAAAATTAAACAAACCCCCCTCCATTCTAATCAAGTCTCACTCGAGATCGAATATTTGAGCCTTCTTTTCCTCTTCCTAGTGAAAATATTCCTATTAGTAGCCAGATTCCTAAATGAGGCAAGAAGAAGTGTCGATGGAGAAAATGATGCATAGGAGGTAGGTCTCCATCCTCTTGACATCATGTTGGAATGAAGCCACTATATTCTACCACACAAGCTAGGGGCAAAATACCTATAGAGAGACACGCTTCTAGGAGTGATCCTCGCTTGGTGGTCGTTCCCATCGTAACATAGCAGTCCTTTCTAGACTGATCTTAGTATTTTTTCTTTCTCATGCTCATTAGTACATGAGAATAGGTTAACGAGTATGCTTGTATCTCTTTTTTGAACTCAAAAAATATATATGAAAAATGACCTATTTGGAATCCCCTTTAAGCTCCTTTTATACTCCCTAAACAGGAAAAGATTCCCAAGTGAGATTGTTTCCTTTCACACTCATTAAAAGTTTTGAAAGGGCATATTTCAAGTGATACTTTATCTCTTTTTTGGCCTTGCTAGAATAATTATGAAAAAGTAATACTCTAAGTCAAGCATGACTAGAAGTGTTCTCCCTTGTATTTTTTTACACTTTTTTTGGGCTTGGTAGACTAAATTTACCAAAAATTCACCCTTGGAGTCGTATTTAATTTATTTTTAGAGTATCTAAATGTGAAAAACCATCGATTTTACCTTATTTACACTCATAAAATTATGCATTGAAGTACCTGTCTGAGTCCAATATCCAGGACCCATACAGGACCAATCCCATCCTTCTTCAGGTCCGTTAAACATGTGTCGAGGGACTCATCGAAGATGAGCTATACTGATCATTTTTTATCCTCCTAATGCTCATTTAAAAAACAAAGAGGTGCCCATGAATCACAGTGGGGGGAAATTGAAGGAAGCGGGTCAAGTGTTTTGGAATCCATTATGGAAACTATTTTTGTTTCCCTTGAACATGGAACCTATTTCCATCTCACCTTACAGTTGGGTAATCCTATTGTCTCTGATTCATACAAATTCCACGCATTGCTATAATTTTTTGTTCTAGTGGAAGAGTGGTTTTATTGTCGTCACATTGTGTTCTTGGTACTCATCTAGTCAATGCTTCCAAGTCAATTGTCATGCCTTACAATGTTCAAGGGAAGTTTCATTTCAAAAAAACCATCTAAAGTATTATCAGTTTTCATTCCTATGTCAGTCCATACTCGTTTAATCCAACATCTCACATGACTTTCCTATGTCAGTTTCATGTCGTTGATGGGGGATACACCATGGCACTCCTTCGATGAGTTTGTTACTATCAACTTTAACACATTATCTAGGAATTATACTTTCAAACCAGTCAAAACCTTGGGACCTTATTTCCTCAATGGCATGCCTCCTTGCTTCTAACATTAGTTGTACACCATTGACCTTTGATCATATGATTCCATGAATGTTCGACCTTAGCTCATTTATTCACATTCACTATAATGTACTAAAGGTACATTGGCAATCATTGTCATCATTGGTGATTTCCCTTTCACTTGTTAATGGTATACCTCAATGATTTTTTATCAAGTGGTTTATACCATGTTCAACATCAATTCATTTATTCGCATGGTCAGATTTGTACCGTTTCAGGATCAAGGTGAAGACCCTGGGTTAGGCTCTCACTCTGTTATGTGATTTTCCCAAGATGCAATGGAGATCATTTGATCATGTAAAATATTTCATTACAATTATCATGCCATAAATTTTATTGATGATATATATTGTCACATGGATCCACATTGTATTTATCTGTGGCTATGTTTTGTCTTCTCATAGCTCCACTCTGTATTTTTTTTGGATGTGATCATTTCATGTCATGGAGGTATGGATCCACATTGTATCTCTGGTGGAAATATCCTTAGTCACTATTTTCATGGATTCGCAGTGTACTGGTTAGCAGTCATGCTTTGAGTCGGCTCGTATTCCTAGCATAGGTATGTCTGCCTCGGGAATGAAACATTATTTATATTGATTAATTATTGTTTGTATCTTCTTATGGTCAGTATAACCACATCAAACCCCCCCAGAATCAACACTCAGTTGAAGAGTGTCCAGGTGACGTTTGAGGTAGAAAAGAAAAATTGAGATTTATATCAATGACACCACCGAATCAATGTATGTCATTGTTACAAAAATATTCCCCTGCGGACAGGTGAACTTTCTCTTGGCATATAGACCCCTCTACCAAGACAAAAAAATACCTTTGGACACTACCATTCCTATAGATTCATTTTATCCATTGAAAAATAGAGAAGGAGACGAAGTATGATGTACCTCACTTTAAACATTTTTCCAAGATACTCCAATCTGTGAGTTCCAAAGAGTACCTACAATGGAAAACAAGAGACAAATGAATATCTCCTACTCTAATATATTAGACAAAATCAATCGATCTATGAAGATTAAGAAAAGCATAGACAAGTACATGTAAACACATACTACAAAGAAATAGTCTAGGTATATTAATGATAACTTCAAAAGAAAACTTACAATCTTCAAATGATGTTGCAACAACCTCTCCAAGTCCTCCTCATCCAACCCTTGCTCGAAATATCCACAATCAAAATAACAATTCTTTGTTGATTTTTTCCTCCAAGGTGCCTCCATAATCAAAGGTTTGATACCTCTAATCTTCCTTTTCTTCTCCATGGAAATACCTCATTATATATGATTTGGAGGCTTAACCACCATGGATAAGATTACTCATTAGATTCACTAAAATGGGATCTCCAAGATTTTTAGGGAGAAAGTATCTCTCAAGGATTTTGTGGAAATATCTCTCAAGATCCACCAAATTAGGATTTTGGTTTGAGAAAATATCTCAACCATCCATGAGATTCTCAACCTCTCCTTGAGATTAGGAAACTAAATGTGAGGTGGATTCTCACACTAAATTAATTTCCTTTTTATGAATATTAATAAATAATTCACGTGCACATAGTATTTTGACCTTCATATGATATAATTTTTCCTCCTCATCGACTAGGGATTATGAAAAATGTTATTTCATGGTTTCAGTGTATGTGACACTTTTATGACATTTGTGACACTTAGGGTGAGGTACTTAAGTGTGGAAATTTGATGTGTAACAAAATGCCCCCTAAAGTGTGAGGTCAGAAGAGAAATTGATGGCCAAAACACTTTATAAATTCTTCAATGCAAGGGTGTGGAGTTGGAGAACCTGGCAGAAGGTACAAACAACCATAAAAAATTATTAATATATGTTCCATTTCTGAGGTAGGAATACCTGTGCTTGGAATACAAGATGACTCAAAGAATGGTTGTTGACCAATACACTGCGGATCCATGAAAATATTAACTGGGGATATGGCCACTAGAGATACAATGTGAATCCACATCTCCATGATATGAACTGATTGTAGCCACCAAAAATACACAGTGGAGCTACGAGAAGATAAAACATAGCCATGGATCAATACAATGTGGATCTATGTGATAGTATTATATCAACATTCTCAAATTATCTCCTTCATAGCTTGGGCAAAGAAGATAACAAAGTGAACGCTCAACCTAGGGTCTTCATCCCAATCCCTATGTGGTACGAATGTAGCCATGTGAATATATGATTTGATGTCGAAGATGGTATAAACCACTTGATTACCGATCATTGAGGTAAATTGTTAAAAAGTGCGAGGGAAATCACCAATGATTTCAATGACTCCCAAGGTACCCTAGTACATTCCAGTGAATGTGAATAAATGAGATGAAGTATAACATTCGTGGAATCATACAATCAGAGGTCAATGATGTAAACCTACTATCAAAAGTGAGGAGGCTTGCCATTGAGGCATGTATGTCCCAAGGTACTAACTAGTTTCTAAGTCTAATTCTCAGATGATGTGTTGAATTCGATAGGAAAAGACACATTGAAGGAGGGCCTTGATGTATCCCCCATCATCGACACAAAACTGACACGGGAAAGTGATGTAATATGGTGAATTGAATGAGTATGGACTGACACAGGAAATGTAAACTGAAACTACTGCAGATGGAGGGTTTGAAGTGAAACTTCCCTTGAACATGATGAGGCATGACAATTGACTTGGAAGCATTGACTCAATGAGTACCAAGAATTTAATGTGACAAAAATAAGAAAACTTTTCGACTGGAAGAAAAAGTATGGAGACACATGGAATTGGTATGACTCGAATACAAGAGGATTATCAAACTGTGAGATGAGACACTAACATGTTCCATGTTCAAGGGTGACAATAACTGCCATAAAGGATTCCCAAAATCTTGACCCACTTCTTTCAATTTTTCCGCCACACAGATAAATGAGTACCTCTTTTTTATTTAACGAGCTCAAGGAGGGTAACACATGCTTGATATAACTTACCTCTGGTAAGTTCCTTTTCATTTTAACAAACTGGAAGAAGTAAGGGTTCGCTCCCATATGGGTCCTTCATGTCTAGTTTAGTGATTCCGGAGAAGGAAAATGCGGTGGTTTTTCATGTTTAGAGAGTATGAAAATAACTTAAGGGTGACTCCAGGGTTGTCCTTTTTCGTGATTTTGGTCTCTGAGCTCCGAAAAAGTATAAAACGATACGACAGAGAACTATTCTATTCTTGTTTGATTAGACTGTTCCTATTTCATAATTAGTCTCACAACATCGAAAAAGATATAAACTATCACTTGAAATACACCCTTTCAAACCTTTTAATGAGTGTGAAAGGAAGAAAGATCACTCGACAATATTTTCATGTAAGAAAACTCCAGGAGGATCCTTTTTCATATAACCTTTACGAGTCTGAAAAAGAGATAAAATTATACTCAGTTACATTCTCATGTATTTACGAGTAATAGAAAGAACAAATACTAAGCTCATAATTGGTTTCACTTTTACACAAGATTGGAACAAAATTCAACTATTCTTGTAATTTCCCAACGTAATTTCAAAGGTTTTGTGGGATACCCATGGATGGTTGGTAGTCTTCCACTAGCTTGAAAATATACCAGCTTAACTCCATAATGATAATCAAAGGTTGGAGACATGTCTCCCCAAGCATCATTTCATTTATCGACGCTTATATTGTCACTGATTTTTGTATCGGATTGAGGAGAAAGGGTCAACTAACAAAGGCAGATGAAAGGAAGGTTCAAATATGAGACCTACTAAAAGACTCGACTCGACATCTACGAGATCTAGCTAAAGACTCAAATTGATATCTACAAGATTTAGTGAAAAGACTCTACTTGATAGGAGAGGTGACTTTTCCATTTTTTAACGAGCTTGACATGTGAAAATAACTATTCTCATGGATCTGGGTTCAATCCCTTGATTTATTTTCATTTTTTAATGAGCTTTCTACAGAGAGGAAAACTATGCTCACAACTTCTATTTCATTTTTTAACAAGCTTTCCACAGAGAAGAAAAAACTATACTCGAGACCCATGTTTCATTTTTTAATGAGCTTTCCATGGAGATTCAAAACTATGCTCAAAACATCTGTTTCATTTTTAAATGAGCTTTCCATAGAGAAGAAAAACTATTCTCAAAACCATTTTTTAATGAGCTTTCCACAAAGAAACAAAACTATTCTCAAAACCTTTGTTTCAGTTTTTAATGAGATTGCCACAGAGAAGAAAAACTATGCTCAAAACCTCTTTTTCATTTTTTAACATACTTTCCACAAAGAAGAAAAAATATGCTCGAAACCTCTCCTTGATCATGGATTCCTAGTGGACAATGCTTTGGAAGGAATACATGTCAAGCGACAAACGTCAACCATGGCTTCCAGGATATCTTTGCTAGATGGAAGAAAAACACTCTGAAGGGAATACATGTCGATGACCTCGATAAGCATAGGGTTATATCTGTCTCGTGCAATAATCCAAGAGAAGGGAGAGATTCCCAGATATATCTCTCGATGACCAGATATAAGCCAGGAGAAGGGAGAGATTCCCTCTCGTGTAATATTGAATGCATGGGGAAGGTCATTATATAATTGACTTGTGATGGGGTGGAAATCACTGGCATGTATGGATCATTCAAGGAAGGTGGATGGTTTACCATTAGATCAGGGTCAATGAATGAAAGTTGGTCAATCGTTACTATTTTTTCATTGTGAGGGAAACATATCACTCGAAAGAGAGTGGAAAAAAAATATCTCATAACGTATACATAGTCTCACCTGAGGAGCAAGTTAAAGTCTAAGGAGTCATGAACTACCATCACATCGACGTAAACCATTTTTCTTGCCAAAGTAACTGGAAACTTAGGAAGGATCCATAAATGTTGACTAGCGCTTCTAGCAAAGGTCAATAGATTCTGAGTCACAGGCACAAGCTGCGAGGAACCAAAAGATTTCCAAGAGTTCACGGATAAGATGTTAACAAAAGCACCTTAATATATTATATTGTTAGGAATATTCCTATCACAAACATGCAAAGTGATTTGGAAAGGCACGTAAGAAGGAAGATGGGGTTTCGTCAAATGATTCCAATTAATAGAAATCATCATATTTCTTGAACGGGGTGCCATTGGGACGGGCATAGTGCCCCCTCATCTAGGTGAATCAATATTAATGAGGTATACCTAAGCGACATCCTCACTATTTGAATTAGGAGTGGTATTGACTAATGATGGAACCAAATCAACCACTTTGGTTGCACTTTTCAAGGGAGGAGTGGGATCGATTGATGACGGAACTGGATCGACCACTTTGTCACTCTTCAGATGAAGAGTGGGGTTGATCGATGACGGAACTAGATCAATCACTTGGGTTTCACTTTTCATATGAAGATATGGGATGAATGATGACATAATTGGATCAACTACTTAGGTTAGTGGTTCAATCGAGGATGAAACCAAATTGACCACCTGATAAAATAGACTAATCAGGGATGGAACCAAATTGACCATTTCATCAAATGATGACGGTTTTGGAGAGATATTATCATGATTTGGAAGTTGAATATTTTCCAAAAGATAAGAAACCTTGTCCATACGAGGGAAAATGTGAGAGTAATGATCACCTTTGCATAACATACAAGCAAATTTAACAGTTCTATTCTTCTCACCAACCTTAACATCAGTAGTTGACTAGGTGTCACTATCATGTTCAAAAAAAGCTAATGAAATGGAAGAAAAAATCTCTAATACCTTGGGGAGACTAGGGCAATCCCTTAGAAAGTGGTCACCCTTACAAATCTTGCAAGAGAATTTGAATTTAGGATTCTTCGTTTTAGACTTGTTGACTTTATCAACACTCCTAGTATAATTAACAATAGTTGATTGCTTAGATCCAAAGTGACCTATTTTCATTGGAGGTTTGGTCTCTTTATGATTCTTATTCTTCTTCCCCTTTCATTTCTTCTTATTATTATCAACCTAGCTACTCACTTTAGATCTTTCACTAGGGGAAAAAGGATAAAGTGAAGGAGACCTGATGGGTGAAGAAGGTGAAAGGTCGACATGAGGTTTATTTTTGGGAGGTGTCCTTACATACGAATCATTAGGTGCATTCGAAGCACTAGGAAAATTCAAGATCACCGGAGTGGGGAACAACCAAACTGGTAACCTGATGTTGAGTCCCGGAAGAATCAGTGTGAAAATTCATAGAGGACCAACATTTACAAAAGAAGGAAAGGTGAAAAGTTCCTTGGGAAAAGAGGTTCCTTCATTGGTATGCCCAGTAATTGATGCCATTGACATTGACTCGACCTAACGTTCACTAAGGAAAACAACCAACACACACTACAAATATAAAAAGAAAACAATAAAAAAATTCTTCGCACAATGGAACCACTAGTTGGTGATGAAATCCAACATCACGATATTAATATAGGAAGGGGCTGGTATAGACTAGGTGGATCAGTTACGTTGGCGACCTGCTTAATAGACTTATGCCTTGGTGAATTTTTCCACACGGTTTTACCCATGGGTGTACCCTTCAAGAAGCCCAAGTGAGTTTGACCAACGCCTGAACAAGGTATGATGAAGACTCCCCTTCATCGTCACCTTATGTATTAAATTTACAGATATAGGCCACTAAAGTTACCAACTTGCAGTTAGGCTCCAGGAAGGTACAATCAACAATTGGGAAGGAACATATGGGAAAGATAACATGTATGAAATTATTCAAGAGAACTGAATACAAGTGGACCAGAATACTACTGAGAACCTCGAATAGATTTAGGATTCACAAAGCTCTGAGACCAAATGAAACTAGTCGTTTCTCAGGAAGAACCCCCATTATGCAATATTTCTGCTACATGGGTTAAGCTTCGAAGGGGAAATATTTGTTTCTCTCTCACACGTAACCTCTTTTTTAACCCCTATGTGAGAGGGGGATCTCGATTATGATTATATGAATAATTGGATTTACCACTCCATATCACAAGATTCTATGTTTGTCTGATGGATTTGGAAATTTATCCTCAAAACCTATTCCAAATCCCTACACTTTAAGCTAATGTTGGTTTGCAACTAGATAATATAAAAGTTTCTGATCAATTTTATAAGTGTTTCATTTTAGGGTTGTTGTTTACTCAAGGGTGTGAAAGTGAAACTTATGATGTTTTAGACTTGAATCCAAAAGATTGCAGAATAATGAGATGCAAATCTTTTTCTTCAATGAATCTTACATACAGGATGGAGAAGAGGTTCAACTTTCTTCAACAAAAACACCCAATTCCCAAATGCAATTTTCTAAATGCAATCTACTACACTACCCAAAATCAATAACGCAATTATCTTTGTTATTTTATTTTAAAACAAAGTAAATGAAAATCCTTTAATACTTCATTACTTTCGATCAAAATGAAAGAGTCAGATGCAGATACAAAAGACACAGAGAAAAAATATTTCAAACAAAGAAGTAACTCAAAGGATAACAAGAAATTAAATAAACAAGTATGATAACTCATTCAATCAATAACTCAAAGATTCAAAAGAGAAAGAATATAAACACTCACGAAAATCCTCCAATGAAGAGCAACAAGAAACATAAATCAAGCTAGGTTTTCATAAGAGTCCTAATCATCCAGAAAAGAAAGATGTTTCAAATGAATACAAGAAGGATCAATACCAAGAAACCTTTGCAAACCTTAGTTGATGAACAGTCCTAAATAGTCAAGAGATCTGAAAGCTTTACGAGATGAAGATCAGATAATCTCAAAAGGATAAAAGAACCAAGGGATCATGTTAACCGAAGGGGACCACAACTAAGACAAAATTTGCAGATTGAAAGGATAAACATAAATGCATGATAAAATCCCAACTCTTAGAAAAACAAATTTAAGAGTATTCAAAGGTCTCTAAGAAAAAATCCCCTTAGGATCAAACTGATAATAAGTGAGCAAAAAGGGGCATAAAAACCTAGAAAAGGAGATCAACACTCCTATTTCCAAAGGTACAGAGTGATATAGTTCTTTATTATACACTACAGGGGAGCATTGATCCTAGATCAATGCTCTATTGTATAGAGTAGAGGAGCACTACCCTTCCCAAAAACTCAGAAAAAAGGATAAAAACTCAAAAAACTTTTCCAATGACTCTGTGAAATATTCAATGAAGAAGAGAGAAAGGGAATTAGATTAGAAACAAACAACAAATAATATCTAAAGGTGAGAAAAATATCAGATGATCCAAGGAAATACAGGTCAATATCCTTCTGCAATGGAGTCATCAATTTCTGTTATGAAAATATTCCCTTGCGGAAAAGTGAACTTTCCCTTGGAGTACATACCCCTCTACCAAGACAAAAAACTACAATTGGACACTACCATTCCTATAGATTCATTTTATCCATCAAAAAATAGAGAAGCAGAGGAATTATTATGTACCTCACTTTAGACATTTTTCCAAGCTACTCCAATCTGTGATTTCCGAACAATACCTGCAATGGACAACAAGAGACAAACGACTATCTCCTACTCTAATGGATTAGACAAAATCAATTGATCTATGAATATTAAGACAAGCATAGACAATTACATGTAAACACATAATAGAAGGAAATAGGCCAATTATATTAATGATAACTTCAAAAGGAAACTTACAATATTCATATGATGTTGTAGCAGCCTCTTCAATTCCTCCTCGTCAAACCTTTGCTCGAAATATCCACAATCAAAATAACAATGCTTTGCTGATTTTTTCCTCTAAGCTACCTCCATAATCAAAGGTTTGATACCTCTAATCTTCCTTTTCTTCTCCATGGAAATCCCTCACTACATAGGATTTGGAGGCCTAACCACCATGGATAATATCACTCATCAAATCCACTAAAATGGGATCTCCAAGATTTTTAGGGAGAAAATATCTCTCAAGGATTTTAGGGAGAAAATATCTCTCAATGATTTTAAGGAGGAAATATCTCTCAATATCCACCAAATTAGGATTTTGGTTTGAGAAAATATCTCAATCATCCATGAGATTCTCAACCTCTCCTTGAGATTAGGAAACTAAATGTGAGGTGTATTCTCACACTAAATTAATTTCCTTTTTATGAATATTAATAAATAATTCATGTGCACATAGTATTTTGACCTTCATATGATATGATTTTTCCTCCTCATCGATTAGAGATTGTGACAAATGTTCTTTCATGGTGTCAGTGTATGTGAAAATTTTGTGACATTTGTGACACTTAGTGTGAGGTACTTAAGTGTGGTAATTTGATGTGTAATCGCCTTGTGTAATCAAATAAAGATCCCACCACATGTCCAGTAAATGTGATTTGATTCAATGGTTAAGAACTTACCACACTACAATAAGTTATAATGACATATCAGTGAGATGAAGGCATGTGAAAGGTCATTTGTATTCACATGAAGGGCATGATAATTCCAATTCTCTCACTTATTCCTACCTATCATCATATTCAAATTACACTTCACACCCCAATATTAGTGATCACATTTAATCGCAATCATGCATAATTATTTCACCAAGATTCAAGTAGTTGCAGTCTCTTTCATATACAGAAGATGCAATTAGTTATCAAGTCATGATATATGAAGGTATTATCACTCATATAAGATCAAGATTACAAAATTCTTAGAGATCATCAATCATGTTAAGATCGTGATGCATATACCTTTATCCATGACACGCCAAGAGATGTTCATTTATTATATACAATCAAAGTACTGAATGAATAATTATTAATTATGAGAAAAAAATATATGTTCTATAAAAAGAAGATTTGACCATATCATAATAGAGTTTCAAATATGTATGTAACAGAGAATATAGTTAATCTATGTTAGGATTGAGATATGGTTTATGATCAATAACATAATATTGACTGGGACTTCTTGGGAAAAAATAGTTCCAAACAATTGTTTTCTCTAAGAAATCTTTGTGAAGAAAAATGTTAAAGAGACATATATGGAAACAATTACATTATTTTAGGAAAACATAAACATTGAAAATGATCAGTGAAATAAACAAATTCCCACTAATTATAAAGGAGGAAGAATTGAATGTAGTGGATGAGATTTTTGGCCCAAGAAAGACAAATCTTTAATAATTTTTTTGGCAGGTTTTGAGTGATTCAAAATCTTTATGTTTCAGTCTATGTGATTTCTTTGTTATGTTGATTTCATATTCATAAATACTTTCTTGAATGTATATGTTACTATAACTGTGATAATTTAGTACAACTACTACAATTAAAACTGCAAAGGGATCATAAAAGTTACATATTTCTCTAAAATATTGTGACCATTTATAGGACCCCTGCTTTATTTATTATACCTTATTATTAGGAACAAATTTCTCTTTATTTTTGAAATTATATTATTAGTTCAAATACATATTATTGTTATTTTATTGTAATTGAGAAGTAAAATAATGAATTTTATCAAGAGATACATTATTTGAAAGTCAATTTTTGTTCTTCTGAATCCTTCTTTCATCTCTTAAAGATTTAATTCTTTGAAAAAATGAAATGATGCCTTCAAAATATAATATTTGAATTATTGAAGATAAGTAATTACAGGTGTGAAGTGTATAAAGCAATCTTTTTAAGGATAGATCGATTCAAAACAAATTAATCAAATTTAATGGATTCCTTGGCATAGATTCCTAGCCAAAAACATATGAAGGGTTACAACACCCTCTCTCCCCTCTCTCTCTTTCCCTCTCTCTCCCTATCTCTCTCTAATTCCATTTATCCCCCCCATTCCTCTCTCTATCTCTCTCCCACTCTCTCTCTCTCTCTATACCTCCCTTCTCTCCATCTCCCCTCCTCTCTCCCACCCCTTTTCCCCTCTCTCCCTCTCTCCCTCTTTGGCCCTCTCTACCCTCCCTACTCTCCCCACCGACTCTCTCTCTATATCTATCTATCTATCTATCTATCTATATATATATATATATGAAGGTATATGAAATATATATATATATATCTATATANCTCTCTCTCTCTCTCTTACACTATATATCTTTTTCCCTCTTTCTCTCTCTCTCTACCTCCTCTCTCCTTCTGACCCTCTATCCCTTCCTCCCTTGATACCCCCCTTTCTCTCTCACCCTCTCTTTTCCACCTCTCACTCTCACTCTAGGTATTGATATCTCTCTCCCTCTCTCTCTCACCCCTCTAAAACTCTCTTTCTCTCTCCCTCTTTCCCTCTCATTCTCTACCTCACTCTCCCCCTCCATATCTTTATCTCTCTCCCTCACTCCATATCCCTCCCTCTATATGCCCCTTTCTCTGACCCCCTCTCACTATATACCTCTCTTTTAATCTCTCTACATTCCTTCTCTCTCTTTACAAGCCACCCTTTGTTTTTCTTCCTCTATACCACTCTATCCCTCCCCCCTCTCTCTCTCCTCTAAGCCCCTCTCTCTCTATCTCCTCTACCCATATCTTACTCTCTCCCTACCCCCTTTCTTCCACCTCTTCCCCTCTCTAATTATCTCCCTCCCCCCCCTCACTCTCTCTTCACCCTATATTCTCCTGCCCCTATCCAAACCTCGCCCTCTTCCCCCTCTCTCCATCCCTCCCTCTCTCTTCCCTTCTCTCTTAAAAAAATCTCTTTATCTACCTCCTCTCCCCCTCTATCATTCTTTCCCTCTCTCCCTATCTCTCCTCCCCCTCTATCCCTTTGTCAATATCTCCCTCATTCTCTCTCTCTCTCTCTCTACCTTCCTCTCTCTTTATCTCACACACACATCGACCCATCTCTCCCTCCACTCCCTATCCCTCTATCTCACTCTCTCTCTCTCTCCCCCTCCCACCTTCCCTCTCTATCTCTCTCTCTCTCTCTCTCTCTCTCTCTCTCTCTCTCTCTCTTCCTAATTACTTCCACCCCCCACCTCTTTATCCCCTCCCTCTTCCCCTCTCACTCATTCCCTCTCTCTCCCCCACTCTCCTCCTCTCTTTCTCTCTCTATGATTTTTTAATTTTTTTAAAATTTATAATTATGGTACTTTAGCATTTAGGCTCTAATTTTTTATAGTGGTGAGTTGGGTAATCATTAATGCACCAGTGCATAATTTTACCAACCTAAAACATAAAATAATATACTTGATTTATTCAGTGCATCATTTAATGTAATTCCCTGGTGCGTTAATGTTATTTCAACGCACCGTGAAAAGCCAGCTATATTATTTTAGGTGATGCATCGGTAAAATTATGCATTGGTGGGTTAAATTTTACCCAACTTATTGGTGCGTTAGAGTTTATAAATGCATGCCAAAAACAATTAGACATGGTTTTTTGGTGCACCCTGTAAATTTTTAGTGTGCATCGTCTGTGGTGCGAGACAAACAACTCGAACACATCATGCAGAAAAAAGAAATTAAAACAGTGGAAATTTATCTTAATTTTGAATTTCAATCTGCTAAAATTTTAAGTATAAAGAAATAAATACATTTCCTCGTTGAGGAGGCATGGTTGATATGTAGTCCAAAAAAACAAATTTTCCCACTATTTGACAAAATTCGAAAGCCATGCACTGAGCAATGGATGGAAGGAAGGCAATTATGGGAAGCACTGACGACAGGGAACTTTAGAGAGGAAAAATTTGCACTGATGCTTAAGATCTCTACAACACTGAAAAGGGTAAAAATAAATTTTATGGGCAATAATTGTTTTTTTTATTTAACCCTATTATAGTGTGCTTGATTATTAGATGCATCAGTGCATCAGTATTTAAGTAGTGCACTGAAGTATATTTTTTTAAACAATAATGCTGCCATGGTGCACCATTTTTTATAGAAATGGTGTGCACCAATTCTTCAATATTTAAGTAATGCACCCGAGTATATATATTTTTTTAAATAACCTTACCATGGTGTGCCATTTTTTGAGAGCATTGGTGTATCCATAGTAGAAAATGCACCAGTGCATTAAGTATTTATAAAAGCACCATAAAAAAACATCCTCTAAAACCTCCTCCCACTCACCTCCACTAGTGTCCTCTCCTATAAACGGTTTTTTGGGATATTTTTATAGGGCCTTCCACAAAATCCTCCACTAGAGGGTCTTTTCCTTGTAGTACTCTCTCCATATTTCTCTCCCCCATCTCTACCCCTCTCCCCTCGTCTCCTTATCTCCCTCTTTCCCTTTCTCTCTCTCCCTCTCCTTCCCTGCCTCCTTCACTCTTTCTCTCCATCCCTCCCTACCTCTTTTTCATTTTCTCTCCATCCCTCCCTATATCTCTCCTTTCTCCCTATCTCCCCCCTGCCACCTATATATCTCCCCTTATATATTACATGCACCCCCTCCCTCTCTCTCTATCTCAATATTTTTTTCCTCTCTTTCATTATCTCCCCCTCTCTTTATCCCTCTACTTCTCTCTCTCTCGACCCTTCTGTCTCTCTCTCTCTCTCCATATAATATAGTTTCTATGGATTTTTTCATTTCATTTATTTTCTGTTCCATTTGATACATATTTTCATCCATCTTATTTTCCATATGTGCACTATTTTCATTCACCTTATCGTCCATATTCTTTTCCATCTCTTTCCTATTTTCATCCATCTTATTTTTCCTTTCATATTCCATTTCCATTTTTAGGGATTCTTGAGAATGCGATAAATCCACTAGTTTCAACATGCCACCACTCATTTCATCAACTTCATTATTTAATTGGTTTAGAATGTTTTCAAGGTCTTCATGGTATTCAAAAGTCATGTTTGATTTTTTATGACGAGTATGAGTATTATTCTTGTATAACCATTTTTCATGTGAAAGAATAATAATTCTTTTTTTTTCCCTTTATCACAAATTCTAAGTCACCAAGAATATATCTTCAAATAAAAATTTATGCCCATTTGTAAGTTATGTACCCTTCAGACCATTAATTTGGAGTATGGTTGGATGAATGACCTTTGTCCTAATATATCACTAAACTTTGAACCCTTCTAAGTATGAAAGTTTTTCCTACAGTACTCTAATATGACATCTTAAACTCCTAAAAATTTCAGAGTCTGAAACTTCACTAATAAAAAGGCATAGCGAAAATAAATAAATAAAAGTCTTGTTTAAGACTAATTTCAGGATTAGTAAATAACCCCAATTTCTACGACATATATCTCATAAATTATAATGATTAAAAATATAAAAAAATTGTCACATATAATTTTCTATGCATCCTAAGGATTCTAAAAATTTTAGAGTTAGAAACTTTCGAGATTTTTTTTTATAGTGAAAATGCCAAGCTGAATCATTTAAAATTGATTTCAGGATTAGTCACAAGCCTTGTCTTACATGGACTATATATGAAACATTATAATGAAACAAAACCTGAAATTGTTACCATAGTTACCTTGATATGTATTTTAAGTAACCTTCAAATTTCGTTGTCTGAATTGGCCCAAAATAAAATGTATAGAAACAATTCTAAGATGACTTGCTTGGAGAAGAAAAACCCTAGGATCAATTCTCTGATGTCAAATGTTATGAACCAACAAATTAAAAATGATAAAATTCAATGAATAGAAATCCACTTCAAGGGGGAAACCTTCTTTTACAATATATTCCATGTAAAATATGAGATAAGATGATCATAAGACTAAGTCTCATCATTATTTATGTGTGTGTGTGTGTGTGTATTACAAAGCGGTACAATTATAATGAAATGGTATAATGAATGGTTCTAGTTGATATACACATATAACACTAGAAATGCATTAATTCAATAAATGTGGATTAATAAGGTATTTTATAATTAACATGGGGATTTCTCTAGATCTTAAAAAAATGTATTAGGGTAGACTGAGTCTGTAGGAATTATCGCCCTCCTTCTCCAATACTTTGAAAGCGCTATATTGCAAAGCCTTGATCTTCTTAGTAGGAACTTGTATTATTTCCTTGTCCAATTGTAACCAAACTCTATCTCCCACTTTGAATTTTTTCCTTGTTCTAGGCTTATCAAGTCAATCCTCATAAATTTCCTATGACTTCTTCAATGTATCCTATACTTGCAAATGTATCTATCTAATATTTTCAACAAACTTCTCTACTTTCAATGCTTATATTGTGATGTCTTCCATTACTCCCCCTTATTGTCAATAGATAGAATCCAAGGGAGAAGGTGGAAAATACCCAAATCAAGTTTCAAAAGGTGGGTTATCGATGGAAGTATGGACTACTTTTTTTTAGGTGTATGAAATTCATATCATATTTTCATCGCAATTCTTTAGATAATTTTGATTGTAACATCTCAAAATTTGAACCAAACTCATGTTGACTACTTCTATCTACCCATATTTTTGTGGATGGAATTTTTTATATCTCTTCAACCTAGTGTCCATTTTTTCCCGAAGTTTAGTCCAAAAGGCACTAGGAAATATTGTATCTCTGTTTGAGATGATGATCCTTGGTATCCCAGTGTGAACTTAGACCTATTCAAAGAATATGTGTGTTCCCTATTTTTATTTGATGGTATTTTTAAAAATCATAAGAATGCACATCTTTCTAAACCTATGAACTACCAAAAAAAATAGTCATGTACCTTCTTGGTTGTTGGAAAACTACCCAAAAAATACATGGAAATAATTTCCCAAGGTCGAGTGGATACAATTAAGGTATAGTATAAGATTTTATTTTTATTATTGGGCTTGTTGGTACAAGAAATAATGCATACTCTAATATACCTTGTTACACATTATTTCATTTTGGGACAATACACATACCTATGTAAGTTTGAAACTATCTTCCTAACACCAAAATGACATGCAACTTGTATGGTGTGAGCATCTTTGATAAGCTACAATATTTCACCTTAAGGAACATAGAGCTTGTTTATATTTTAGAGAAACCCATTTTGGATATGATAATGATCCTTATTGTCACCTTATTATACATGAATTTGGCCTTGCAAATGTTGGGATGCCTCTTTAAAGTCCTCATATTATGTGTATGCCTCTTTGGATGCATCAGGGGTAAAAGGATCTATCTGCATAAGATTTCTCAAATATGTAATATTGGATGTGGGTGGCCTTGAAAGAATGTTTTCCAACTTTTAGTACTTCCCTTCTTATATTTTAGGACTAGATGAAATTGTTGCAAAAACCCCATCCACTTGTAATGTCTAGTTTTTTTAAGCTTAGCTTTAGGTTGTGAATACTCCAGTGGTTGGTGATTAGTGTGGATAATTGTTTCCTTCACCATTATATATTTTTTCCATTTATTAACAACTTGAACCATGGCATAGAGTTCCTTATCATAGGTATGGTATTTTAGGACACCCCCATGAAAAATTTCAGAATGGTAGCATACTTGCTTACCTCCTCATATCAAAACTACTGCCATAGAAGACCAACTTGCATATTTATCCACTTTTAAAGGATTATGAAATTTATGAAATGAAAGAAATGGTGCTTTACTAATATTACATTTTATCTCATTCAAATCTTTCTACTGATTCTTTCCCCATTGGAAACTATTATCATGGTTGTTATGGTGTGGAGTGGCATAGATAACATTGAAAAGGATGATATGAACTTACATAGGTACTATTATACCACAAAAAAGATCATAACTTTAGTTACATTATTAGGAATTAGACACTTCATGATGACCTCCATTTTTGTGGGATCTATCTTGATTTCTCCCCCCCCACCAATCGCGTACCCCAAATACACCAATGACTACTGAGAAAACTCACATTTATTGAAGTTTTCCAAAATTATTATTTTCCATAGTATTTAGCACATGCATTATATGTGAGATTTGCTCCTCCAAGGTACACATATAAACAAATATGTCATCCAAATACACTATTAAAAATGAATCTAAATAGGGACATAATACATCATTCATAAATATCATAAATCTAGTTAATACATTACATAAACCAAAATGCATGACCAACCATTCATACATACCTTTCCTTTTTTGAAGGAGGTATTCTAGGAGTCTTCTTCATTAATGTATACCTTGTGGTATTTTAATTTCAGATCCAACTTCATGAAGTACTTGGCATGTTGCAACTATTCTAACAAATCATCGATCTTGGGAAGAGGGTATTCATTCTTGAGTATGATATTGTTAAAATATTTGTAGTCGGTACACATTCACCAAGTCCCATATATATTAGGTACTATGATGACAGGTGACCCACAAGGTGAGGTTATTGGTTGAATAACTCCCTTCTCTAGTGGCTAATACAACTTTTTCATCACTTCATCTGCAAAAACATACTGTCTATAAAACCCAATATTTGGTAGTGGGGAGTAAAGAAACAATTGTATCTCATGCTCCACTTCCCTCTTAGGTGGTAACCCTTTAGGATCTTGTAACACTCCTTTGTATTCCTGCAATAACTCCTCTATTTTTTTTTATACTCTTGGTACATCCTTATAGGGATGTCTTTACCCTTTATAATTCCTCCCCTAGATGAATCTCTCTTAAGAAAAGAAATACAGACTTCTTACTAGAACTGATCATGTTTTTGGCTTGGCTATCACTTTCCAAAGATATATTTGACTTTCCTTTGTGTTCATTGATTATTTAAGACTTCCCATCCTTATTCAAGTGTGTTAGGATATTTAGACACTTAGGAGTTAGTTAATATCTACTTGGTCTAATGTGGCATTAGGTAAAAGTGTGTTTCTTAGTGTGTTTCTTTAGTATGCATTAGTATGAATTTGTAGTTAGGAAATCCGACGGTCATGATATGTTCCCACATAGAGTGATTCGACGGTTCATACTCTCCTTGATCTTAATGGCCATTGATTTGTTGCTTAACATCTGATTGGTCTATGATCTCTATTTAAAGAGAATGGAGGGTCATTTGTTGGATGATCGATTGTGAGAAACTCTCTTGTAAAATCACTCTATAATATTTTTCTTTGCATTAATAAACTGCTCCAAGTGGTTGCATTGGCTAGGGCCATGGATGTTTCCCCGTAGGGGTTTTACCACGTGAAAACATCTGTGTGTTGATATTTGATTTGGTTATGTGAGTGGTTACTGAAGTTGTTCTTCCTCTGTTGGAATACCTATGTTGCGAACATGGTATCAGAGCCTGTTTGAAGACTCCCTCCTGTTGTAGTTCAAGATCGTGAAGCCGAGTTGCCTCATCTCCATTTCCTATCATTTTTTTACATTTCTGGGCAGCGAGGACTATTCCATTGTGTCTATAGCGCTCATTTCAGTTAGGAAAACATTTTGTTTCACTCAAAAAGGTTTTCATTTTCCCAAGATACGACCGTTATAGTTAGATCCGGAGGTATAAAGCATGAATACACATTTTTTTAATTTTTTTGCAGAGTAGTATTTTGGTTTTATTTCTTTTTTGTTTTATTTATTTACGGGTTGCTACTCTTTTAGATATGTGTATGCTATTTTCCCCGTGCCCTGTGCAATCTCGGAAAATCATAAAAAAATAGGAAAATGTGCATCTTCATGGTAAGCTAATCGAGACCTAACCATTGTTGTCATCGAGAAGTGACATTTGTTTCTTGTGTGAAAAGAGTTTTTTTTAGCATGCTCTCCAAAGCCATCAACAACAACAACAACAACAACAACAACCCCAATCCTCCTTCTGAACATTACAATATGTTTTTCTAGATCATTTGGTTAAAATTTGTCTTATTAAGTAAGAGGTCTTGATTTCAAGTCTCTCTTTTGTTACCTTTTCTGAAAAAGTTCATGCTAAAATTGTAAAGTGTATTTCACTTCAAGTATAAAAGTGAATCACTATAAGTAGCTTTAATATTTTATTTTAGAGTTATTTATTTTGCATGCATCTTTTCTGTTATAAAGTAACTTCATTGTAAAAGTGATCTCCACTTCTCTTTATAAAAGTGGGTCACTTCATAAAGCAACTTACACAATCACGTGGTCATTTGGTTACTGATTGTGCCTTTTTTAAAAAGGGCATAACTCTAACATCGGAAGTCCATTTTCAGTGTCGTTTTTTTAAAACCGCATAACTTTTCGAGCTCTTTCAATCTAGATCATTAGTTTTAGTTTTTAAATCCACATTATCTACATACTTAATATGGCTTCTACAAGTACTATCTTGCTTGCCAACAACAACTACTTCCAATGGAAATCTCATATGCAAGATTTATTAAGAAGTAAAGGCTTGTACTAGATTACTTTGGGAAAGGAAAAAACACCCACTAATGTTGATAAGAAAGCCAAGTGGGATAATAGGAATGACGAAGCACGTGGACTAATCAGAATTTCCATCTCTCCTGATTTAAGGTGCCACCTTCAAGATATTGATGACCCCAAAGAAGCTTGGAACACGATTGAATCTTTGTTTGGTAAAATCAATATTATTTGAGCACAA
>ML781673.1:229557-242265 GCA_009831015.1 Picea engelmannii
TCCAAACTTTGATCTATGTTAGGAGTTCATGAAGTTGTCATTAAGGGGGGATAGGCTCTAATGCCTCCTTCCTTCTCCTATTGTGTCACTATTGTAAATCCTTCAATCCTATCCCAAGTTGTTCTTAAGGGGGGATGTTAGGACATTTAGACACTTAGGAGTTAGTTAAGATCTACTTGGTCTAATGTGTGGTTAGGTAAAAGTGTGTTTCTTTAGTATGTATTAGTATGAATTTGTAGTTAGGAAATCAGACGGTCACGATATGTTCCCGACATAGAGTGATCTTATGGTTCATACTCTTCTCGATCTTAATGGCCATTGATCCATGGATTAACACCTGATTGGTCCATGATCTCTATTTAGAGAGAACGTAGGGTCATTTGCCAGATGATCTATTGTGAGAAAATCTCTTGTAAAATCTCTCTGTAATCTTTTTCTTTGCATTAATAAACTGCTCCAAGTACCCATGTTGGCTGGGGCCATGGATGTTTCCCTGTAGGGGTTTTACCACGTGAAAACATCGGTGTGTTGATATTTGATCTGGTTATGTGATTGGTTACTGAATGTGTTAGTGCTCTGTTGGAATACATGTGTTGTCGAACAAGATGGTACTAGTTTTCTCTATGCATGAATAACACATCCCTTATATACATGTAGGGGCTTCCAAAAAGTACACCACACACATAAAGGGGTATTATCTGTTATTCCACGTGATCAGTAAAATCAACCCTTATAACAAACTTGATCTTACACTATTTAGTGACTTTGATCTATGCATTTTTATTCACCCATCCCAATGGACATGGTCCCATGTTATCATGAATCTCCAACCTGAGCTTGTTGACCCTATAATATACTATGAGAAAAAATCAAATAGAAAATATACCTTAGTATTTTAGACCTAGATATTTGTACGGAATAGTTTTTTAAAATCCTTATTTTCCTTGCGATGAATGCTTCTTATATTCACCTCCTTTTGCATTGAAGTGTAGATAATATTCTCATCCACATATGATCTTATCTCCACATGGTTTCTTGAATCCTTTCCTTGTAGGTTCCTCTTCTCTGCATCCTTCTTACAATTCATTATATTCAAATTTGTGTGTAGCTTCCAACACTTATCTTCAGTGTCACCATTGATATTACAATGGTTTCAGTGGTTGTTTGGATCCTTACATTTATGTGTAATAGATGTGATCTTCTTAAATTTTCATTTCGACTTCCTTTTCCCATCCTTGGAATCATCTTTGTGATATTTGTCTTTATAACCACTTGGATATCCTTTCTTATGGACTATGTTCTCCAGAGAATGTTCTTTGGCACATGCCTCATCAAGGGTCTTGGGTTTGAAGAGCATCAATTGATTTTACAAATGAATATGTAGAAACCCTATATACTTGAGGAGTACATATGGGTTCTTGGGATATATACCCAACATTATTACCATCTTCATGAATTCTCTCATGTACTCTTGCACACACTACCCTTTCCTCAACCTTAAGTGATGTCAATGGATGCATTGGTGCTCTACATACCCAATAGTGTAGAACCGAGACTTGATTAAGGTTTTTAAATACTCTCACTTAATTACTTGTCGATCACCCTCCAAACTAAGTGTCTCCTTGTGGGTTTCCCACCAGGTTAGTGTATGGACCTCTAGTTTCAGTTGAGAAAATGAAATTTTATGTTCTTCATCTATATTTTGTACATTGAAATACACTTGTAACTATTGCAACCAATGATTCAACTTAAAAATATCAATATCACCTTGGTATGGTTTTATATCCACTTTTGATTCCATTTTAAATAGAGGTTGTGAAGGAGTGATGGCCCTAGAACTTGATTTCTCTTTCTCAGCCCATCTTTTCAACTCCTTTTCTAGGCCTTCACCATCTATTGATTTATTTTCTAATCCAACTTCTGAGTTATATCAACCAACCTCCCTTAAAGGTACAAAATTGTTTAGTAATTTTTCCACGAGGATGGCCATTTTGTGAGAGATATCAACAACTTTCTATTGTAGCCTCTCAAATCTATATTTTACTGTATCTTGAGGATTGTTACTAGCATACTCATCTTCCATGGCTAGGTTCTGCATCTTCCTTCTTAAGACAATTCTTGAATCATGCAACTTTCCAAAAATATGCCAAACATAACTTCCATGGATATTCCACTAGAATAGTTCATCACAATAGATCCTGAAATATTTTTAAATCTTATATTTCATAAATTATTTCCTTAAATCCCAAGTGAACTATTATTAGCTTAGTGCTTGAATTTATTAAATAACTGAAATTGAAATAAAATAACAAGAAAATGAACATACCATCCACAACATTGTACACAAGATGTATCCTAGGAAACTCAATATGGGAGAAAACCCAACTAGAAGGTGAGGCCTATGCTCTGCTATCTTTTTTTTAGTTTTGAAATGTAAGTACAAAGAAAGGGGGTAGTTACTATGGAGTTTCCTTTGAAATTGTGGCTTAAATGTAGTTTACAAAATCTCTTACCTCATCCGTTATTCTCTCAAAATTACACTCCTAGATGTTCTACTCAAATATGGAATAAGTACAATGCTAAAGAATGGAACCCTTTCTCCTCCTAGTGGTCAAGTAATTAACATATACTAATAGCCATCTATGGTTGGGATTTCTTCATGTATCAAGACTCGGTTAGTTAGGGTTTTTGAATTTATATAATCTTCTTGGAAATACACACGTGGTTAACCCCACATGTGTGAGTAATAGGAATAACATGATATCCACTTGGTAGCATGCTAGTCAACAAGGTAGGTAAACTTGTAGGAGGCATAACTTCCTCATACAAACTTCGATTGAGGTGATTTTCACACCGTTAGAAATGTATTGGTGTGTATAACAATGTCAAGGGGCTCTGAGATATGACTAACAATTTGATGTCTCTGAATTAATGGCTCTGGAAGGTATTAGACCCCAAATTTCCAAACTAGGACTTGTCACTAAAATGGGCCCGACAAACCAATTTCTCCCATTTTTCCACCCAAAAAGTACTCTTATAAGTAAAAAATTATATAATGATCCAATTTGGATCATTACTAGATAGAAACATGTAGACACCTAAAAAAATTATTAAAATTTATATAAAACATATGGAAACTGTGAGATCCATGTAGAACAAGCGATATTGAGGCAATTGTACATCTCAAGTTGAGTCTCCAACCAAAATTACCACCTTTTTCCAATATAATTTAAGGGTTTGAGGTTGGAAAGGATTATCTTGGCATAATTTAGGAGAATTTAGGATAAATCTCTTGATCATGAGTCTTTTGTCCTTGAGAGGCCTTTTGTATCCCTATAAGTAGTTGGTGTAGGTTTCCTTTAGAGCCTTCCCTTAGGGATCTGCTTGGCCTATGGTATGAACCCTTTGTGATAGATTGATAGAAGTATATAAAGATGAAAGGAACCCAAATTATGTGAAAACTAATCCTCATGTGTTATATGAATTCATGTATACTTATGATTCATTAGTGTGGTAGAATTCATATAATCGTGTTATTGTTCAGTGATTACCTACACCAAAATATTTACCAATTCATAAGCTATATTTAAGTCTGATTCCTTGGGTTGATTGGATATAATTCCATCAATTTGATACTAATATCACAAATCATGTCGATGTTAGGACTTCTAGGTCACACAATTCGTTGGGTTGATTTGATAGAATTTCCTCTCTTCAATTCCAATATTGCCAATGGTGTTAGTGTCTAGAATATTGGAGATATCACACACTTTTAAACCCTCACTTTTCAAAAGTTTTAGATAAGAATAATATCTTGATAATATTCCCTTTCAAAATAGGGAACTCCTAAAATTTATGGTGCTTCCTATAAAATAGGGAGCATTATCACATTAGTTGGGACTTTATTTTAAACTTAGTTGACCTCAGTTGACTAGTGGAAGACCACTCATGCATCTATTTCCTATATTTTAGGGCATGATGGTGCACTTTGTTTGCATTCATGTACTATTATTGGACTCTACACTTGTCACTCAGTTAACCAATTTCCTCTTAAATAGTTAATTGAGAATATCTAGTAGTTGACTCCCATTACAATGATTTAGTGTCCATATTTCCTTTAGATCACTCCTATGGCACATGTACTCCATGATATTGGCACATTGCTTCTCTTGGATTATATATTAACATGTGTATTATTCATTAACCATGTTGTGATGTTAATAGAGTCTATCTCTCTTAATTCTCTTGCAAGTTTTATGTGATTTTCTATAGCTAGGTTCTCTGTGAATGATTTAAGGGTTTTCACCCAAACTTCACATGGTATCAAAGCTAGAGAAAATCACATGAAAATGTTTCTTTACAGTAAAATACAAAATTTCTTAGAAATTGTCTTTTCTTCTTCATTTTATTATCCATTGTACTTTGAGGGGGGGGGGGGGGGGGTTCCTATGAGGTTTCCCCTCTTTCATCACTTTTTTAATGTTATTTCATTTAGGTGCATTGTAAAATGGGTACCTAACATGGCCTAGTAGTCGAGACCCATTCTTCATTACACCCTAGTAGTGTTCAGGGTGGGTGTTGGAGATATTACACACTTTTACACACTCACATTTCCTAATTTTTAGTTGAGAATATTCCCCTACAAAATAGGGAACTCCTAAAATTTAGGGTGCTTCCTATAAAATAGGGTGAATTATCACTTCAGTTCAAACTCAACTTATCTTAGTTGACTAGTGGAAGACCACTCATGTGTCGATTTCCTAGATTTTAGGGCATGAAGGTGCACTTACTTTGCATGCATGTGCTATTCTTGGTATCCACACTTATCACTAAATTACATTGTTTCCTCTTTAATATTTAACTAATACTAGCTAGTAGTTGACTCCCATTATATTGAGTTAGTGTCTAGATATCCTTTAGATCACTCCTATGGAACATGTACTCCATGATATTGGTGCCTTCCTTCTCTTGGATTATATATTATCATGTCTAGTACTCATTCATCATGTTGTGCTTCTAATAGAGTCTATCTCTCTCAATTCTCTTGCAAAGTTTATGTGATTTTCTCTAACTAGGTTCTCTGTGAAAGGTTTAGGGTTTTCACCCAAACTCCACATAGACTCACTAGTCATATTTGGTGTGTGTTTTTAATCTATGTAATGTTCTACAAGATAATACATTACAATGTTATTTTATCTCTATGGTGGTATTTTGTTCCCTCAATAAAAGAATAACGCCCTATATACACAAACACTAGGTGTGTTTCTTAATTGCATCATTGTAGCATTTGGTTTATGTGGAATTTATTGGTGATGCAACATTTATTGATGAAATACAGGTAATTATATATCGGTTTTGTGTAATCCCTTTTGAACATACCCCGAACTGCAACTTTGGCTTTGAACAATCCATTATCCTCTACATCTCTCTCCCTTTCACTCTTTCTTTTGTAGTAAAACATAAAACTCCACCACCTTCAAATAGTCCTACACCAAGAATCAAATTGATTTTTGTGATGTATACAAGGACTGCTAGTGCTAACAACTTCTCACTCACCCATTCTCCTTCTTACAATGGTACGACCTGTAGAGGTTAGCATTTGTCCTTGATGAAAAATTCATTTCCTCTCCTCCAAGTAGAGCACACGGTCAATGAATTTACTTGTAATTAATTTGCATGTTCCCTTTGTTAAGAAACTTTGATATGGTGGAGTGTTAGGGACCTAATCTCCCTAACCCCTCACGTAGGTAGAATAATATATTTCCATGTAATAAAGGCCAATATTAATAAGTCATAGAAATAAAGAACAATAAGTCAAATGTAATATGGCCTAATAGAAGATTTCACTTCTATAAGGATCCTCCTCTAGATTGTTCTTTTGGATAGACATATATAGTATAAATAGGAGTAGATGGTATGGGAAGTTTTTTCTTGTATATTATTATAATAGAGCTATGATCTACTAGAGTTTTCCCCCTCGAAGAGGCAACTGAACATTGCTATCAGTAATCAAAGTGCTCTTTCTAGTGTTATTATGGTGTTATTATGGTATTATTCTAGTATTGTTTTTATTATATCATTTCTTCTTTTCAATTTCTAGCTAAAATATTTATGTTCTGCATACTATTTTATATCTGGAATACTACATGGAGTATGATCATGCCTTGACCCCTTACCTTTTAGGAACTACATGACTTGTTTCTGAAGAATTTGTTTATGTCAAGCAATGTCAACTATCATTGAACTCATGTATTGTCATAAGAGGTATGGATCATTTTACTATCTTTCCATTTTTTTCCTAATACCTTACATCTTGATAGTAGTACTCTATATTTTCCACTAATTATGAGAGTATATTTCCCATGTTTGAGAGCCTTCTTTTGAAATGCATGATCGATTGGATGAATCAAGTGAAAAAATCATGGATTGTGCCAACTCTACCCATCCTATGCACTAGTCATGCACAAATGTTTTCCTAGAACCTCCAAAGTTTGGCTTTCCCACACACCCACTCTCTTCCCTAAACTCTCTCCAAATGCTTCACAAGATATGATTGATTCCCTTATTGTTCATTGCATTGTTTCTTTCCCACTCGATGAATGTCAACCAAAATTTATTCATACCCCACAGTACCATCCCATCCACCACCACTTATAGCACCTTGTCAATCCGTAAATTTACCCTATTCCTCTTTTCTTTTGAAATGTGTTATTCGGATGGTCATTTCACGTGGAATGTTTGTTGCATGAATAATACTGAAATACTTCTCAACAATGTTGTGTGATACAAGAATTATTGAGACCATAGTGACCTCTCGACAATCCTCCTTTGATAGCATGATTTGATTAGATATTGTTTTTTTATAATAGGCATACCAACACACCACGTTCAATTCCCAATAGCACATCTACTTCATTGACTCATAGTGTAGGAGGTCCATGATATCATGTAAAAACACCTTGTTTTAGACATAATAGAAGTAATGGATAACACCATAGATTCGAATGTGTGCCATGCCATCATTGTTGTGATGTCTTGGATAGTGATTTCAAGGGTAGCTAATCCCTTCGCCATCATTCTTTACATTTAATGTAGTATAATGATTGGTATCATGGATTGATTTGATATAAATTTCTTGTGACTTCTTGAGGTATGTGATGTAACAACTTTTTTATGGTTTGAGAAGAGACAATGGTATTTTAGGCTCTCATACGTTGTGCATTTCTTTGGATTTGGATTTTCATTCTTTCCTAATCAATAATAGTTAGCTCCACTAAGATCACATGCTTCAGAGAAGGTTTCAGTGTTATTGAAAAATATTAGGGGGAAACATTGAGCTGTAATGGAAGGCTATCTCGTGTAGACTCAATTGTTTCTTTAAAGTTATGTGTTTTATTTTCCTTTCTGACCTTTTTTTCTTTTCTTTTCTTTTCTATATTTCAGTGTTTTTATTATATTGCATATTATTTTCATTGAGATAGTAATAGAGATATACTTTCATTCTATTGCATATTACTTTCATTGTAATAGATATATGCTTTGCTGGAGGTTGCCCCCTCAAAGAGGCAACTGAACAATGCTGTCAATAATCAAAGTGTTATGTCTGGTGTTATTCTGGTGTTATTCTGGTATTAGTCTGGTATTGTTTTGATTATATCATTTCTTCTTTTCCATTTCTAGCTAAAATATTTATGTTCTACATACTATTTTATATCTGGAATGCTACATGGAGTATGATCATGCCTTGACCCCTTACCTTTTAGGAACTACATGACTTGTTTCTGAAGAATTTGTTTATGTCAAGCAATGTTGACTATCATTGAACTCATGTATTGTCATAAAAGGTATGGATCATTTTACTCTGTTTCCATTTTTTTCCTAATACCTTACATCTTGATAGTAGTACTATATATTATCCACTAATTGTGAGAATATATTTCCCATATTTGAGAGCCTTCTTTTGAAATGCATGATCAATTGGATGAATCAAGTGAAAAAGTCATGGATTGTGCCAACTCTACCCATCCTATGCACTAGTCATGCACAAATGTTTTCCTAGAACCTCCAAAGTTTGGCTTTACCACACACCCACTCTCTTCCCTAAACTCTCTCCAAATGCTTCACAAGATATGATTGATTCCCTTATTGTTCATTGCATTGTTTCTTTCCCACTTGATGAATGTCCACCCAAATTTATTCATACCCATGATTTTGATATGGAATTCACACATATTTTCATACATGCATTTCAACATTACACATGAACATTAATGGAGAAGTATTTTTCTAGTTAGTGACACTTATTTAGCATGGGACAATCTTACATGACAAATCATTCCTTTCGTAGTTCCATGGGATTCTTGCAACAATAGGTGGTGAAAGTGTAAATACCCCCCCCCAAACAAGAAATGATCAACATATAGTAAACACTTTAAGAATGTAATATGTAATTAATTCTCAAAACCTAACTTAAAATTTTCAAAAGGACTATGTTCGACATCATTAATCAATAGTTGGTTTGACTCCTAATTTGTTCAATTTGCAGAAAGAACTCATCATTTTGTTTTATGTCTAACACTGAGTTCCATAAGAACTCAATATAGTGGCACAATAAGGTGCATGTAACTATCAATATTACTAAAAGAAAGTACACAATTGATGCACTAACTCTTTTTCTTCGATGCACAAGTCGTGAAAATAAACCTCAAAAAATTATCAAGTCATTCATCTTTACTTGTGTGGGAGTGAATTACAAAATTTAAAAGGGTCAAAACCTATTCACCTAAAAACAAACGATGTATACGCCTATCCTTGAATCCTATAAAATCTACCAAGACTTATTTTCTTAATTAGAACTTAATCCAATTTAAACAAAATTTACTGGACAATTATCTAGAGTAAAGTATATTCAAATTGGAAATTTTAATTATTATAACAACCCCTTAATCATCAATCAGAGAGAAAATTCAAATATAACATTATTATATTAATCTTAGAGAACTATAACACTTTGTTACCACTAATTCTAAAGCATCTTTAAACTAATATAAAAATACACATTTTGCAATCACAACTTATTGCAAAAATAAATTAGATTATGTTCTTAAAATGTTTGTATAATAATTTTACATGAGCACAAATATAAGTATCATAACGCATACTTACAAGTAATTTATTATTTATTATACCCATGTTTAAACTAGAAGCATAAAAATAATTAAAAATTGTGGGTCGATGCTCAAGCTCCCAACCTGATTTTTATAACTAAAGCATATGATTGCGCCATAAAATGTTGAACTTGAAAACTCAACGAGTCTAAACTTTAAGTATACAACTCAAGTGTTCAACTAATGTAAGGTCATAAATATCCACGCATATTGGTGGTAAATAAATAGTACTACGTCTTTACACAACACCTAGTAAATTTAGAGACACTATGCCTTTACTCGCGAACTTCTGATACTTGGAGTTACTCGAAAGCGCCATGCAAAATAGTAAATGGAGAAACGATATTAAATGAAGTACTAGCGAACAAACATAAATAAGTAAACCTTCACGGATTTATAGAGAGATAATAGAATAATGTGTACAGAGATTCGCAATTTAATTGATCAGTTCACAAGAATACAATAGTAAATATAGAGACTGCGCTGCGCTAAATGCCCATCCAAGAGTGGGAAGTATTCCCACTCACCGACCACTGTCATGACATTTCATATCAAATAAAACATTCATTCACTCAACGTAAAACATATATTCTCTCTCTCTCATATATATATATATATATATATATATATATATATCTTACTAATAAAAAATGACAGTCATGTTGAGATCAATATGATTCCATCAACCATAAAAATTTATCTATTACTTGCAAAAATTTACATTTTCGTTAATCAAATAATCGTTTATTTCATACACATTATACATATCTATGTGTAATTTAACCACTAAAATAAAGACAATGATCAAATACCGTAACTAGAAAAATTGATGGTATATGCAAGGTTGATCTTCAACTTGAAGGCTTGTGTTGCGTCCCTTCTTGCTCATTATTCATATAACTTCATCGGTACCTCCCAACCAATGCTAGGGGTAATCTTCTTCCCCCTTAGCCCCACAAGCTACAAAGGGTCCACACGTAGAAACTCAAATTTTAGATAGCTCAAGATTTCGCTCACAAGGAGATGCTTCAACCTCTTTGCAAATCTTGAAGCCCAACTCACACAAGTAAACCAATCATAAGAAAAAATTGACAGCATCTTAGTCATCCAACGATAGGGTGCCTACTCCTTCCTCACCATTATTTTTATAAGAATTTTCACCTTGACACTTGTCATCTCATGCATAATTAATTAATTTTTAATAATGAAATGAGAGATTATTCACCCTATACACATGTCACTCTTCCCTCAAGTTGCACATGTTTTATCTCTTTTTAATTTAAATAAATTTGAATTTTCCGTCCCCTCCTGAATTAATTCCGAGATTTCCTCCTAGTTGTCCCTTAGTTCCCCAATTTCTCCTTTATTGTGTCTCCTAACTAATTTATAGTTGGAATTTGATTAGGACTCTTCTCTTAGTTAGGATTTAGAGTCTAGATTGACTTAGGATTCTAAGTCTATGTTGACTATCCATTCTCTGATGAATTAATTCTTTTAATTAATTTTCCTTTTATTATTTTCATGCACACATGGTGCACATGTCTCTAATTTTTATTCTTATTTTCCCTTTAGTAGATTTTTTATTAGTTCTACATTTCCCTTAACTCCTTGTTATAACTTGTTTAGGAATAAACATTTAGAATTAGGTTTTATTATGTTCCTATTCATAAATTAATATAAAATTCATATAAATTCATATTATCTTCTCTATCAGTTCTAAGTAATTGTTTTATTCTCTAAGGTCTTTTAGATTTTTATTAACTCATTAATTTATTCATGTGACGTTCCCTTCAAGACACACCTACATGCTCCAAGAGTGCCACTAGGCAAATGAATTAGTTTGGAAGTTGTCTGATGCTTGGAGTCAATACTCCACTTCTCGACCTTGTGTGAGAATAAGGGCTTACTGAGGAATAAGGAATTTTCCTTATTGCGTGCCCCTCATAAATCCTTGTGAGTGATTGTATCAGTCTGCCCTCATGACATTATGGACCTCTCAGGAACAATGTAGTTGTTAACCCTCAACTCAGGTCAAGGTGGGTGTGTTAGTAGGTTGTGACAAGGATGTTGTCACACCCCTCCCTCATCTATATGATATATGTGTATGACCCATTTACTCCATATGTGAGTCGGATTAACAAGTGTCACCTACATACACTGACAAATATAATATTAATAACTCTTATACATGAAATCCATAACTGGAATAATCATAATACATGCATAATAAAATAAATACTCATAATCAAAGTCAATAATCCACTCCTTGACTCAATCCAGAGCCCAAGGAATTTTGTCGATTCTATTAACATCCTTATCATGTCATGTTTCCTGCACACTCACGAAACCTCATCATAATACATGCTAATGTTATACATCAATATTAATAACATATCAAATTTCAATACTCAATCATAGTATAAAATCATAAACCAAATAAGATAATCATAATGTACCATGTTTAATCGGATTACTTGCACACAAGTCTCCTCGAAGAATTATCAGTGTTATGAAAATGTGGTCAGCGAGAATCTGGATGTTACAAAAAGACCAATTGATCTTACATATCTTGCTCCTTTTTGCAATGATTCCATAAATGTGTTCAAGGTATGTGATATTGATATAAATGAGGACTTCTCACATGTTTTTTTACATGAATTTCAATCTAACACATGGTCTTTAGTGGAGAAGAAATTTTTTGTTAGTTGACAACACCTAACTGATGTTTTGGGACTTCCAATGGTTCTTCATGTTACCTTTGAAACAATGATGAGATTTTCAATAGGGAGTTCTACTTTATCGTTGTCCTTGAAATACATAATTTCAAGCTCGATGATATAGAGATTGAATGTATGGTGTCTACTTATGTTATGAAGAACATTCACATATTATAGTGTAAACCTCTATACTTCCCATTTGTGTTCATGAATATATGACGTTTTTTTCCTCCTTGTCCTTGAACTTTCGATGTAACACTTATCCATGAGGAATATGACTCTAATTAGTTGGGCACAATTTTCTTGAGATCATTGAGCTCAAATCACTTATGACTTGATGCATTATAGATACTTATCTTGTATTTGATCCATTTTCTCCTTATTTTCTTTGATGCGTATTGTATGTTATTTTCTAACAATGGTGTTTTTATTTTCAATCAAAATATAATGTATGTGTTTTCGTTAGTGTAGGTCTTGAGTACTTTAAAGATGGAATTTACTTAAAAATATAATTGTATAGAACCCATTATTCTAGTGTGGGGTATTTTTTCAAATTTTATAATATTAATTTTTTATTTTTATTTTTAGATTCTGAAAGTCATTATATCCTTGAAATTACAATGTTATTTTTAGTGCAATATAAGAGTGCATTAACATTATCAATTTTTTTTTATTTTTTTTAGATTTTATACCTTAGTCTCTTGTAGTATCTCTCTCTCTCTCTCTCTCTCTCTCTCTCTAGCCCATTGTTCCCCATCACCCCCTCTCTCTTTGTACCCCAGTCACTCTCTCCATATTTCTCTCTACCTTCCTCCCTCTCTCAG
>ML781673.1:242317-271825 GCA_009831015.1 Picea engelmannii
CTCTTTAACTCCATTTATCTCCCCATTCCTCTCTCTCTCTCCCACACTCTCTCTCTACTTCTCTATCCCTCTCTTACTTGCTCGATATCTCCCCATATATCTCCCCCCATCCCCTCTCCTCCTCCTTCCCTCTCTCCCCCACTCTCTCTCTCTCTTTCTATCCTACTATGTCTTTCCTTCCCTCTTTCCATCTCTCTCTCTTCCATCCCATATGTTGCAACATAATCTAAATTTTTCATAAAATTTAGAAGATGTTTTATAATAAATAGTTAGTTTTTATCAAATTTTTAAGGTTTTGTGAACAATATTTCAATAAAATTTAGAGTTAGATTAGTTAAAAAAAATCATGTAAGTTGGAGTTCTATAGGGTTTATTTGTTGTTTAGATTAATTTTTATTTATTTTTAGTTTAAAAACTTTAGTATTTTAGTGTTAATCAAATATTGTTATTAAAGTTTATTAGAAACTTTAATAATAATGTGATTTTATGTAGTTTTAATTTTATAAGACTTTATATTAATAGCATGTATGTTTTTATTATAGATCGTTCTTGACATTCTAAATCGATGTTCCACAATCAATTACACCCCCCACCCCCTCGCGCGATCGATGGTTAACAAACAAGACGGGGGTTTCAAAACTCAACCATGGTTAAAAGATTTTTGACATGTCGAGCATCTGTCGATTATGACCCCCTTGGACTATGGCTAGTATAACTGCATCAAAACCCCCCTCAGAATCAATGCTTAGTTGACGTGTGTCTAGGTGACATCTAGAAGTGGAAAATCAAAATTGAGCTTTATATCAATGACACCGCGAAGCCAATGTCTTCCATGTGTAATCAAATAAAGATCCCTCCACGTGTCTTGTAAATGCGATTTTATTCGTCAACCAAGAAATTTCCAAACTACAATAAGTGATAATGAAATATCAACAAGATGAAGGCATGTGAAAGGTCAATTTTATGCATATGAAGGCTATTATAAGTTCAATTCTTCAACTTATTATTACTTGTCATCATATTCAAAGTACACTTTGCATCCTAATATTAGTTATAATGTTTTAATCACAATCATGCATAATTATTTCGCCAAGATTCTAGTAGTTGAAGTCTCTCTCATATAAATAAGCTCCAATTAGTTATCAAGTCATGATATACATAGGTATTATCACTCATATATGATAGAGATTATATATTGATTAGATAACATTAATAATGTTAATATGGTGACAAATCACTGATAAAATTTTGGCAGGTTTTGAGTGATTCAAACTCCATGTTTCATTCTATGTGATTTCTCTCTTATGCTGATTTCATATTCATAAATTCTTTCTTGAATGTATATGTTACTTTAATTGTGATAGTTTAGTTCAAATACTACTATTGTAACTGCAAATGGATCTTCAACTTCAAAGTTACAGATTTCTCTATAATACTATGAGTATTTACATGACATGTTCTTTATTTATTATACCTTTTCAAATAGAAATGAATTGTTCTTTCTTGTTCAAATTATATTATTAGTTCAGATACAAATTCTTCTAAATTTCTTCTAATTGAGAAGTTAAATAATTTTTATCAAGAGACACATTATTTAACAGTCAATTTTTGTTCTTCTTAATCCTTCTTTCATCTCTTAAATATTTAATTGTTTGAAACATTGAAACAATTCCTTTAAAATATGATCTTTGGAGTACTGAAGATAAGTGAATAAAGTCCTGAAGTGAATATGTAAAACACTGTGTTTTAGAAAAAATCAATTAAAAAAAATCAATCAAATTTAATGAATTCCTTGGTGTAGTTTCCTAACTAGAAACATCTCTAGGATTACAAGATTATTTTGGTTCCATTGTTGGGGACCAAATTAAGAAATGTTTTTTTTTCCCTAGGTAAAAAATTAGGAAAACCTACTCTTTATTGGTGATCAAGAGTTAGGAAGGATAATATATTTCACCTGGAAGCTCCACATTTTTAATCTTTGCATCAGAAAAGAAAAACATTGGGGCTAATCCAGACCCAAAAAAGACCACACCAGTAGTATATCTAGAGAAATGTTTTTCTAATACAATTCCTATACAAATAACTATAACACCATCTACTATACCTTCGGTTGCTAAACCTTCTTCTTCCATAGACCCTAAATCAAAAGGGAAATCCTCTATTGTTTTAAAATATCCTTAAAAATCTTCTAGTTTCCTTAAAACTTCTCTTCCATAATCTCCTAAAGGGTCCCTTCCAAATTCTCCAAAACCACCTTTACCACTTACCATAATTGATTCAATTAAATTCTTCCTTGAACACTATATCGAGCTTTCTCTTAAACATTCTCCTGTAATTTCCCAGGTATAGCCTACTGGAAATTATTCCAATGTTTCTCCAAAGGAATATCTTGAGAATTATCCTATTAAATATCCTATATTTCCTTTCTTATACCCTGAAAGGGAAGATTTAGAAATTACTCAAACATCTCTTTTGAAAGATCCTTTGGGAGAAGAATAATTTAAAGTATTATTTAATCAAGTCGCTCATGAGAATTCATAGTTGTTAATAGAGAATATAGTCATGGTAGGGAATATCCCTCAACACCAACCATAAAAAACACCGCCCCCACCAAGGGTTTTTAATAAACTAGCTGCTAGATATGCCCCTTTGAATTTTCCTAGAAATTCACACAATTTTCCTGACAATTATTTAAAGTTATTGCCTAAATTTAATGTGGAAGATGATATGACGACCCTAGAACATTTAACATCCTTTGATTATTTCATAGATAATAAATGACTCGATCATGAAGCTTTATATATGAGGATATTTTTTCAAACTTTTGAAGGAGAAGTGAGGACATGGTTTAAGGGGTTTCCTCCTAATTCCATTTCTTCTTGGGATGCACTAAAGTCTTATTTCCTTATATTGTTGGGTGCAAAGAAAGAGCATTTATATTTCCCAATTGAGTTTAGTAGTTTGAAAAAGAAACAAAATGAGTATGTCCCATATTTTATCAAAATATTTGACAAACTTTATAATAAAATTCATGTAGATGTCAAGCCTTCACAACTAGCTGCAAAAGTTACTTTTGTTGGTTGTTTTGACCCATATTTTTCCTTACTTCTTAGGGAGAGAATATATACTACTTTAATTGGTATACAAAATGAAACTATAGAAACTGAATCGAATATGATTTCTTCATGAAAATATATAATTATAAGTGAATCGGGAGAAAGAGAGAAAATAAAACAAAAGGAACAGGTTGGTACATCAGGAACTAATAAAAGTCAAGAGGATAAAATTGAGGAAATGTCCAGGATCATTAAATATTTATCCAATAAATTGGCTATAATGGAAATTGAGAGAATAAGGCCTGGAAATAGAAATCCAAATCATTTTAGAAGATCTTTCAACCCTCCCCAAGTTTTGCAGAGAGAATGGAGAAATAATGATCAACCAATACAAGCACCTATAAAAAATGAAAATTTGGTGGATAAATTTGTAGAAGAATAATTTGAAGATATCAATGAAGAAATATATATGATTGAAGGTTATCTTTCTAATGAACATTTCACTCAACAAGAATATGAGAAATCCTTAAGTTTTAATTCATATTTTAATGAAGATGATAACAATAATGGCATTGATTCTTCATCATCCCAATATAATATTTTATCAAATGCCTTGCCAAATGAAATACATAGAAAATATTAACTTAGACCTAGAGAAAATGTAAATACAACCAAAACAAATAACCAAGGTGAAACAACCTTTATTACGCCTAAGAAAGGTCGAAGCACAAAAGGTAAAATTTTTCTTATTTTGCATTAAGAAATTAACATCAACACATGGTCACAATAGCACCTGATCTACAACATCATAAGTAAAAGCAGTACCAACTACTCATCAAGGAAATCAATAACAACGCATTTAACACATCAAGGAAGGATAGTGATTCATAAACATAAATAGTGTAGCAGATCAACACATCATAACATCTTGAAGCAATTTACAACAACATTCAACAGATAATGAATATAAAATGACTACCCTCCCAATGTACCTTGCAAGCTTAGGACCTCTAGGACACATAAGCAATGCTCAAGACCAGGTTCCAATTGATTTTAACCATTTAAGGTCTCAGGGCTGACAACTATTCTGAGGAAAAAGGAGGTGTCAACATCCCACTAGCAAAATCATATCCAAGCAACTAGCTAAATCAACAGCATAAACGATCATCCATTTCATCAATCCATTAATCCTAAAACATCAATTAACCATGGCGAGAGGGTAATCATTATCATTATCAATCATACATCAATGTTTAACTCATGGCGCACGTGATATCAAATTCTAACAATCATTCATCAACTTTAAATTTCATTTCACGCATGAAGTATAATATCCAAAAAATCATTCATTACATCATATTTTCATTTCCTGCAAGAAGTCTAATATCTAAAACCATCATTCTTTTCATTAAATTCCATTCATGCAAGAAGTCTAGTTCTAGATCAATCATGCATCATCAATAATTAATACACATCATTCATAGATATTAAATCAATCGTCATCATTAAAGTTCATGGTGTGCGAGCAATCTACATTACTAATCATTAGCACACCCCATGGACAAAATAATCTAATGCATAACCATTCTTACATCACATTTACTTCATGGCGTAACATATTACCAATTCTAGTATATCGACAAAATAATCAGATCCATTTGCTTACCCACAAAATCTCAATATCCTAAAAATTAAAAAACGAGAGCAATAACTAGAGGTTTGCGCTTATATCCATGTAATGATTTTATCTCCAAAGGATATAATAAGGAAGGGTCTACTTATTAAAAATTATCTCTTCTCAAAATTAAAAGCTAACTAAAAGAATATAACTAGTCTCCCTTGGAAGCATTAATATAATTTATCCCATACCAGATTATGCTATCCAACTTTAAACATTGAAGGGTGAGTCAGTGATCCTCTCAAGAAACCAAGGAAGTCCAATGTCTTAAGAAAATCTTTGAAAAGTCAAAAGTACAAGAGTCTTTTTTATAACTTTATCAGGATCATTCATAACAAGTAAAAGAAGGATTTAAAAGTAAAGTATCATGTTTACCCAATCAATACTTAGTGGTACAAGTAAATAAGATCGTTGTCTACCTAGATAAAGACATGGATTACCAATCCATTAGACTACAACAACATGAAGTTATTCCAAAATTCAAGAGCGTTAAGCAAATTGCGTAAATAATCTCCATGAAAAGTGATATCAATTTAATGCCAACAGTTCTTTAACCAACTAATTAATGGTCAACTAAGGCTCACTAACTTTTGCAGAATTTAAATACCAACTCCATTTTATTAGTCTTGTCTTCCAACTAGTCATTCATTATTCTTCCTCCTACCATTCCTTATCAACATGGGAACCCATCTTACGTTACGATGAAAGGATGTCTAATTTGCAATCACTTATGTGACCTTACAAGATATTTTATAATTTAGTACACTGAAAGTAATACATGCAATGCATTTATAATTTATTCCATTCTAATACAAGAGGGTAATATCTCACCCACACCCATATCCCATAGTGGAATGCATCACATCCCATCACAACAATTTATCACCTTTAGAAAAATTATAACCATTCAATGCTAACCAATAATATTGGTATTATTTTTCTTCTCTTATCAAACAACATGGTTGTTTCCTTGATGACTTTGTGACAAGGTTGGTGTGAGAATCTTACATTCTCTTTTGTACCATGCCAGACATTGAGATTTGAAAAGTTGTTAGTAGTGATGTTGACAACCATGTAAAAATAGTTTAAGGAAATACTTATAATAATAAAACGATCAGGTGGAAGTTGGAACATACCATTTCATACCAAGGTGGAACAAGCATAGACAATATCTCAACTTCTCTTGAGATGAGATACTCAGTATTGACTAAATTACAAGAATAGGATGAATTTCAGAAACACCAGTTTCAAATTCAGTATATGGTGAAACAGTAGAGAAGGAGAGATACATCAACCGTAAGAAAACTATAACACTTCATTATATTTAGGTAAACAAATTCAGTTTTTAAAATCAAGGTAGGATTATTCTTCTCTAAGAGTTGCTTAAGGGTTTAAAGTCAATGGATAGTTCCTGCTGTATTCGAATTAAAATAAAATTTGAAGAGGTTATGGTTCAATGGAAGGAGGGTTGCAAAAAATGAAATATGGAAAACGAATTCACCAAAGGAGATTACAAAGGAGGGCGCACATGAAATTCTCAAAATATTCCCAGGAGAATAGTAAGAGATGTGAAATTCACCCCAATTCCATCACGGGGATGAGCAAGAGGTAGGGCACAAAGATGGCTCTAAATTCGTCCCTGGAGTGAGAAAGGGCTAGGTGCCCTGAGCAGCCCAAAATTTTGACAATGATGAAGTAAGAGTGTGGGCGAAAGGTAAGCCCAAACACAGAGATAAAAAGAAAAAAAGAAGAGGCTCAAGTAAGAGTTCACCGCTCAATTAAACACACAGATAACGAGTAAGATTCATTGGGAAAGTGACTACTTCAATGCAGAGGAATGCCCTTTACAATTTTACTGAGGGAATTTTATGAATCATAGAGTACATAAAGCGATAAATGCCAGGGGTGAACCCCGGGCTGGACGAATTATCGTTGCAAGAAGCAAAGGGCACAAGAAAACATCAAGAGAAAGGGTGAGATTAAATGAAAAATATAGAGATGATTCAAGGGACATACAACACATGAGGGAACTCGAATGTAGGTGAAATCCTTGGGGAAAAACACAGAGGAGAAAGGAAAAACCACTCCAGAATCAACACAGAGGTAAAACCTTAAAGAATTCTCAATACAGACTCAATAATGCAGAGATTACCCCCAAAAATATATATATTGTTGGCATGTTTACAGGAAGAGTGTTCTTGTCATTGATGGCAACAACAGCAACGAACCAAACCTCGAGAGAGCAGAAGATGAGAAAGCTCAGAAGAGATAGCGGTTTTCAGAAGTGCAGATGAGGTCCAAGAGATGGACTTGTAGGAGGATCAAAGGTCGAGATCCTTGAACACCTAGAAAACCCTCTAAGTTAGAGAGATTAGAAAATCAGGAGTAAGAGTGACAACGACCATTGGATCACTTTTAAATGGAAGGATAGGATAAGCAAAGATCGAGAGCTATTGGATTTAATCCAAGGCAAAGTTGCATCGTAGACAGATCAAGTCATTCATATAAGATATTGATCAAACAAACATCATTCATTTTGGGTCTAAAGATGTGAGGAGGGTACGCTCCGGAAAAATCTCAATTCAAGAGATTCAGTTTGAGATTTGAAATACCCAAAGACTAGAGAGCCAGAGAATCAGAGTAAATTTCAACCATTAGATCTAGAGGGATACATGGCAATGGATTACCAACTCTAGAGAAATCACTTCGAGGGTTCTTAGTTTGAGATTTGAAATATTTGAAGTCCAGAGAGCCAGAGAGCTGGAGTAAATCTCAACCGTCAGATCTAGAGGGATACATGGCAATGGATCATGATCTCTAGAGAAATTACTTCGAGAGTTTCATTATGAGATTTAAAATTCCCTAAGCTCAAAGAGCCAAAATAAAATCTCGACCGTCAGATCATCTGAAGTATATCTCAATCGTCATATCCTCCAAACTAGATCTCAAGCGTTAGATCATCCAAAGTGAATCTGGGTCGTCTGATCCAGAAAAGATGTGGTGTAATCCCATGGACTCTAGGTAAATACCCGAAGTAAGCCTCAATCATCTGATCCAAGAGGACATGTGGCAATAATATGCATACTTCGAGGGGAAGTAAAGTTTGATTCTTGAGATTTCAGAAGTCCGGAGACCCGAAGGAGATATTGATCATTGATTGAGAAAGGGGCCACAGAACAGTTGATCTAGTTGAAAGGTAATATTCTCGAAGTAGAGGCAGAGCCATCAATTGAGAAGGACAGGTGTCCACAGATCATCAACTCCAGAAGATTGGCATACAAAGAAAAGAAGGGTTTGAGATTTGAAACTCTCAAAGCCCGATTCATGAAGTAAATCACAGTCATTGATTTAGGAAGGTTAGATCTAATCCATAGAACTTGAGAGGACATATATGAACCATCAGTTCAGGAGCACCTTCAAGATCGTCAGATTGATGGTCTCGTCACATTGTGATGCAAGACCATCATTGGAAAGCACGTGGAGTAGGGCCTATTAGCGTCTAGGAATCTGTACGGAATCTCAATGTTGGAAGTTATAGCAGATATTTTGAAGTACGCCTTAACTTAGTGCCAGAAAAATCTTTTGAGGCATGCTTGAATGGTCGTGAGTGAAGTGGGAGATTTCACTCCTTCTCTGGACTGTGACTACACTAGGATAGCCGTCAGGATAGGTTTTGATGTAGACAAGTAGTTGGGGGGAACCCTAAGGACCCTCGGAGATAAGTAAAGGTTTTGTATACCCAAATGAGGCTAGCTACAAGTTAGTAGGAGATTTCTGAGTTTTTAGTTTTTGCTTTTTCATCACAGTTGTAACCATTTTACTTTTGGATGAAGATAACAAAGGAAAATTGACCCAATGCATGGGGTGGACATTGTTTGCAATTCTTTGTTATTGTGTTTCATGAATGAATGAATGAAGTTAATTATGATTAGATGGAACTGTGAATGTTAGGATAAGTTTCAATTGTTTCTCTTCATTCGAGTGGTGCAAGGTGTGCATAAAGAATGCAAGGAGTGCATTGACAGAATCTATTTTGATTCCAAATATCATAAGATATAGCACGAAACTTTCCCTTTTCCAGTAGTGCAAAGTGACTGCTGCAAGGTGTGCACAGTCGTCCACAGGAACTCGAACCTGTGTAAGAGTCTATTTCAAAGTGTGCACAGAGAAAAAGGAGAATGTTAGGATGGTGAGAGTAATTTCTCTTCAAGAAACCCTTCGGATCTGAGTTATTGAAATCCCTGAAATGTAAGGAGTGCGTGGGAATTCGAAGTCTTCATGATACCAAGATCAGGAGGGATAGCACTTTTCAAAAGTGTAGTTGAAGTCTAAGAGACGAACTCACGGGACATTCAAAGGTAGAGACCTTTGAAGACTTAGAAACTTTCTGAGTCAGACGAGTCAAAAGCTCAGGAGGAGGAGTGAAAACAGTAGTTTGATTGGTTGCGGAAGGAATCTAGACCATTGGATTAACATCCAGTTACTAGAGGAAGCATGGGGCGAGAAGATCAGATCTGGACCATTAGATCTAAGCGTGTGGACCCACAATTGTTGCATCCAGAGATAAGTGCATGAGATTTAACCCTTGGAAGTGCATAGGACAAGAAAGTTCACAAAACCCAAGTTCGCAAAATGATCATATTCATTGATTGAAGGAAAGTGTGGGTTGTAGATATGGTCCCAAGAAACTCGTGAGTTCGGGTATCGGGAGAAGAGAGGTGAGCAATCCTCCAACTTTTTGAAACGCGAAGTCTCGAGTTCGTGAAGGAGAAAGAAGGACCATCGGATCACACAGAGTATGGACTGTTGATCTAACGTGAGTGGAGCCCAAATTTCAGGTTTCAAAAATCGGGAGGATGAGTGAGAAAAACCTTTCAGGGCACGAAACATGAAACCATAAAGTGCTTGAGATATTGGCCCCAGTTCATAGTGAAGAGTCACATCGTCAAAATTTAAGGGAGTATCTAGCACGTGCTAGACCCCACTTCAGGATTTTGGGAGTCGGAGAGTCAGGGTTGGCGCATGTGCAAACACCCGACACGCGAAGTCACAAAGTGCCTGTTGGTCAGGTGAGTGATTACAGTCATGGTCATGTAAGAGAAGGGGATTAGCTTGGGAAGAACTAGCGTCTGGTTCATGTGGAAGTTGAACAGTACCCAGGAGAGAACTCGGGGGTCTCATATGACATACACATTTGGAGAAAGGACCTGTGTAAGTAGGTTTGGGGTCTAGTAGAGACCCAAAGAGCCGATCTGACTCAGTTTCTTGATTGATCCTAGACCGGGAGGTCACGCAGCCCTTAGGAGAGAAGGGGGCTTTGCATAAAGTGATATCAGAGAAATTTTTTTCTTGCATACAACAGGAAAAGGAGATAAAAGAGACAAAAGAACTTGAAGTTGTACTCTGTGTGTGACAGATAGTCAACACAATGCCACCGAGGATATGAGTGGAACCACCTTTGGCCAATCGGGCTCTAGAAAGGGAGATGCGAGAACTTTGTGCAACATTAGAGGCGATGGAGGAAGCAGAGAGATGAGCACCTGATGTTGGAGACATCATTGATGTAGAGAGTGAAGCAATAGAATTCGAAGAAGTTCCAGGAGAGGATGTTGCTGAAGAAATCTTGTTGAGAGCAGTTTCCAGATTGGGAGGCAGAGCCAAGATAGAGGTCCCAATGTATGAAGGAAATTTAGATGTTGAAGAGCTGTTGGATTAGATAAGATCCATGGACAAACATTTATACTATGAATATGTCGATGAAGAGAAAAATGTGAAACAGGCTATCAACAAGCTAAAAGGACACGCAACACTATGGTGGGATGAACTATAAGCTGAGAGGAGAAGCAAAGGAAAAATAAGATAAAGAATTGGGACAGAATGGTAGCCAAGTTGAAGGCTAAATTCATGCCCAAGGATTATTAGATCAATCTATTCAAGAAGTTGGAGAACCTGAGACATAAGGGTATGACAGTTAAGGAGTACACCAAGGAGTTTTATAGGCTGAACATTAGAATTGGACAAAGGGAGAAAGATGAAGAAATAGTTGCCAAATATATAAATGACTCGAGATATAAAATACAAGATGATCTCATCATGATGTCAGTAAGAACAGTGGAGGATGCTTATCAGTTTGCACTAAAAGAAAAGGAGAAGTTGGCCAGAAAACAAAGCCAGCGAGGAAGAGGTAAAAGCCCAGCCCCAAACAAAAGTAAGGGAGCTACCCATGACAAGGCACATAAGTCAAATGAGGAGACTGAGAAACCACATGGTCACTTGGAAATAGGAGGAAATTCCTCAGGAAGATAGGGTGGTGGAAGAATTTCTTCTAGAGGAAGAGGAAGAAGAGGAGGAGGAGATTTAAGGTGTTATCCCTGTGGAAAGACAGGGCACATGTCTTCATAATGTCTCGAGAAAAAGAAAGAAGGAGGAGGTGAAGCTCACATTTCAGAAGCATAGAGGAGAGATGTTTAAGAAAAAGGAGAAGAGGATGGAAGATCCCTGATGTTGAGAAATGTTCTCTTAAAACCAGAGGCAGAAGTTGAAAGGCCAATACAGAGGAACAATCTTTTCAGAACATCTTGCAAGACTAAAGACAAACTATGCAAGGTGATAATCGACAGTGGGATCATTGATGACTTAGTATCCAAAAAGATGGTGGAGAAATTGGATCTAGAGATAACTGCACATCCGAAGACATACAAAGTCTCGTGGTTGCAGAAAGGACTCCAGGTAATGGTTACTAAACAACCCTTGGTTGAATTTAAAATAGGAGGATATAGAGATGAAATTCTATGTGATATAATTCCCATGGATGTATGCCATATTTTTTTAGGAAGACCATGGAAGTTTGATAGGAATGTCATTCATGATGGGAGGAAGAATACATACACCTCAGAGAAGAATGGTAGAATACACATGTTGTTTCCAATAGAGGAGAAGAAAGTGAAAGAGGAAGCCAACACACACATACTTCTCATGAGTGGGAAGGAACTCCTAAAAGAAGTCAAGAAAGAACGGGACATGTAGTTTGTTGTGGTGAGGAAACCCAAAGTCATCCTTACAAGTACTTCGATGGATGATTTTCTTGAAGAAGTTTAGGAATTGTTGGATAATTTTTCTGACATAGTGGTGGATGAGATTCCTAACTCATTTCCACCCATCAGAAGTATCAACCACCATATTGACTTGATACCAAGAGAAAGTTTGTCAAACAAAGAGGCATACAGGTTGACACCTCGAGAGAATGAGGAAGTGAAGAACCAAGTTCAAGAATTGTTAGAAAAGGGTTTGGTCAAAGAAAGCTTTAGTCCATGTGCAGTACCAACCGTGCTGAGTCCAAAGAAAGATAGAGGAAGGAGAATGTCTACAGACTCAAGATCCATTAACAAGATCACCATCAGGTATAGATTTCCTTTACCAAGAATGGATGATTTAATGGATGTTTTAAGTGGAGCAAATTTCTTTTCTAAAAGAGATTTGAAAAGTGGATATCACCAGATTAGAATGCGAGAAGGTGATGAGTGGAAGACAACCTTTAAGAAAAATGAAGGTTTGTATGAGTGGCTTGTTATGCCATTTGTCTTAACAAATTCCCCGAGTACTTTTATGAGGTTGATGAATGAAATACTGAAAGATTTCATTGGAAAGTTTGTGGTTGTATATCTGGATGATATATTGATCTTTAGCAGGAATAAAGAAGAGCATTTGAGACATCTTACACTAGTGATGAGGAGACTACAATAGGAGAAGCTATTGATAAATATGAAGAAGTTCTCTTTTATGAAGACATAACTCATTTACTTAGGTTTTGTGATCTCTTCAAATGAATTGAAGATGGATCCAGAGAAGGTGAAAGCAATCAAAGAATGGTCGTCACCAAGGAGTATGTTTGAGGTAAGAAGCTTCCACAGATTAGCAAGTTTCTATAGGAAGTTGATCAGAGACTTCAATGGAATTTGTGCACCAATGATGGATACCATGAAGAAGAATCACAAGTATTTTAAATGGATGGAGGAGGCTGAGAAGAGCTTCAATATACTAAAGGAGAAAATAACACAATGACCATTTCTGGTCTTGCCAAATTTTGAGAAGACATTTTAGGTGAGATGTGATGCAAGTGGAGTTGCAATTGGAGCAGTTTTGAGCCAGGATAATAGACCTGTTGACTATTTCAGTGAGAATATGAATGAGACCAAGAGAAAATACTCCACATATGATAAGGATTTTTATGCCATAATTCAAGCATTGACGAAATTGACACATTACCTTTTCCCAGAAGAATTTGTCTTGTATAGCGATAACCAGGCTTTACAATTCATAACCAGAAAAGAAAAATGAATCAAAGGCATGCAAAATGGATTGAGTTTATGCAGAATTTTACTTTTGTCGTAAAACATATTGCTAGGAATGCTAACAAAGTTGTTGATGCATTAACTAGGAGATGTTTGATTCTATAGGTATTTCAAGTGAAGACCTTGGGGTTTGAACACCTTAAGGACATGTATTATGATGATACAGATTTCAAGGAACCATACGAAGCATGTGAAAATCCTGTGCTGAGAGACAAGAGCCAGTGGACAGAGTATGTGATTCAAGAGGGATTGTTGTTCAAAGGCAATCAGTTATGCATATCAAAATTTTCAATGAGGGATAACTGTTTGAAGGAAAATCATAGCGGAAGATTGGATGGACATTTCGGCCATGATAAGACATTTGCAAAGTTAAGAAGTTCATACTATTAGGCAAGTATGAGAACAAATGTGATAAAACTCGTGAACATATGTAGAATCTGCCAAAATGAAAAAGGTAAAAGACAAAACACTAGATTGTATTAACCATTTCCAATACCAGAGAGGCCTTGGGATGTAATAAGCATGGATTTTCTGTTGGGACTACCAAGAACAAAAAGAGGATGTGATTCCATATTTGTGGTGGTGGATAGATTTTCAAAGATGGCACACTTTATTCAATTCCATAAGACCAGTGACGCAACCCATGTTGCAAATCTGTTTTTCAAGGAAGTTGTGAAACTTCATGGCCTACCCAGAAGCATTGTCTCAGATAGAGACACAAAATTTATTGGTCATTTGTGGAGAACACTATGGAAGAAGTTGGGGATGGATTTGTCCTTTAGCTTAGCTTATCACCCTCAGAAATATGGATAGACTTAGGTTGTAAACAAAAGTTTGGGAAACTTATTGAGTATGGTCACCGAGCACCATAATCAGTGGGATCAAATTATTCCACAAGCAGAATTTGCATACAATGACTCACCAAACAAGAGCAATAGAAAGAGACGATTCTAAATATTGTATGGAATGAAACCCAGGGGAGTATTTGAGTTGAGAGACTTGGAACAGAGTGAGATCAGGAGAGCTAGAGCAGAATATTTTGTTGCAAAAATGCAGAGGCTCCATAACCAGATTAGAGGAAAGTTGTAGAGTTCTAACCAAGAGTACAAACACAGAGATGATCAACATCACAGAGAAATTCAATTTGAAGTGGGAGATCAAGTTCTGGCACATCTTAGGAAAGAAAGGTTCCCTAGGGGAACATATAACAAGTTACAGATGAAGAAGTTTGATGCAAACACCTATGAGATTAAGCTGCCATATGATGTGGGAATATCACCCATATTCAATGTTTTAGGACTGTCTACTTACAAGAAAGATGACATCGAGGGATCAGAATATCAAGAGAAGATTCAGTGGGAGAAACAAATGCCTATAGAAGAAAAAACACATATGGAGAATATCGTTGATCAGAGGATTCCCAAAAAGACTAGAAGGAAGAACTATTTTGAATATCTCTTCAAGTGGAAGGGACACCCAATAGAAGATTCCAGTTGGGAAAATGAACTTGATATCTAGAAGAATGGAAAGTTGGTTAAGGAGCTCATGGACAGGAGTCCATGAATTTTTGTTAAGGGGAGTATGATGTAGGAGCATCGTTAGCAATCACGCAGAGCAGGACCTATTAGCTTCTGGGAATCTGTACGAAAGATCAATGCTGGTAGTTACGACAGATATAGTATGCCTTAACTCAATGCCAGAAAAATCTTTTGAAGCACGCTTGAACGATCATGAGCAAAGTGGGAGTTTCCACTCCTACTCTGGACTGTGACTGCACTAGGATAGCAGTCAGGATAGGTTTTGATGTAGAAAAGTAGTCGGTGGGAACCCTAAGGAACCTCAGAGATAAATATAGGTTTTGTACACCCAAATGAGGCTAGCTGCAATTTAGTAGGAGATTTCTAAGTTTTCATTTTTTTTTTCATCACAGTTCTAAGAATTTTACTTTTGAATGAAGATAACAGAGGAAAATTGACCCAATGCATGGGGTGGACATTGTTTTCAATTCTTTGTTATTGTGTTTCATGAATGAATGAATGAATTTCGTTATGAGTAAATGGAACTATGAATAATAGGATAAGTTTCAATTGTTTCTCTTCTGTCAAGTGGTGCAAGGTGTGAACATAGAATGCAAGGAGTGCGTTGACGGAATCTGTTTAAATTCTGAAGATCAAAAGAGACAGCACAAAACTTTCCCTTTGTCAGGAGTGCAAAGTGACTACTAGAAGGTGTGCACAGTCGTCCGTAGGAGCTTGAACCTGCGTAAGAGTCTGTTGCAAAGTGTGCATAGAGAAAAAGGAGAACGTAGAGAGGGAGAGAGGAATTTATCTTAGAGAAACCCTTCAAATCTGAGTTATCAAAATCCCTAAAACTCAAGGAGTGCATGGGAAGTCAAAGTCTTCACGAAACCAAGCTCGAGAGGGATAGAACTCTTTAGAAGTTTAGTTAAAGTCCAAAGGACTGAATCACAGAAAGTTCAAAAGTAGGGACCTTTGAAGACTTAGAAACTTTATGAGTTAGACGAGTCAAAATCTCAGGAGGAGCAAAAACAACCATTTGCTTGGTTGTGGAAGGAATATGGACCATTGGATTAATGTCCAGTGACTAGAGGAAGAATGGGGGGAGAAGATCAGATATGAGTCATTACATCTGAGAACATGAACCCACAGTCATTGGATCTAGAGATAAGTGCATGGGTTTTAACCCTTGGAAGTGCATAGGACAAGAAAGTTTGCAAAATGATCATAGTCATTGATCGAAGGAAAGTGTGGGCCATAGATATGGTCCCAAGAAACTCGCAAGTTCAGGTATCAGGATAAGAGAGGTGAGCAGTCCTCCAACTTTGTGAAATGCGAAGTCCCAAGTTCATGAATTAGAAAGCAGGACCCTCAGATCACACAGATTTTGGACTGTTGATCTAACGTGAGTGGAGACCAAATTTCGGATTTTAGAAATTAGGACGAAGAACAAGAAAAACCTTATAGGGAACAAAACATGAAACTGCGAAGATCTTGAGATATTGGCCCTGGGTCAGAGTGAGGGGTCACATCATCGAAGGTTAGGGGAGGAGCTAGAATGCGCTGGACCCTACTTTGGGATTTCAGGAGTCGAAGAGTCGGGGTTTTCACATGTGTAAACACCTGACACGCGAAGTCCCAAAGTGCCTCTTGGTCAAGTGAGTGGTTACAACCGTGGTCATAGAAGGGAAGGGGCTTAGCTCGGGAAGAACTAGTGCCCGGTTCACGTGGAAGTTGAACAATGACTAGGAGAGAACCTGTGGGTCTCATACGACCTATGCATTTGGATAAAGGACCTATGTAAGTGGGTTTGGGGTCTAGTAGAGACCCAAAGAGTCAATCTGACTCAGTTTCTTGATCAATCCTAGATCGGGAGGTCACACAACCCTTAGGAGAGAAGGTTGGTATGCATCACATTACGTGGATTTAAGGTGCATAAACTTTAATAAGTTAAGGGTGGGCCACAATCGAAACCATGGTTTTGGAGAGAGAACATGTGGAGTCTTGAGGTAAATTGTGGGGCAAAAAGTAGTTTGATTCCAAACCACCTTTGAATGCACCCACAATCGTGTGGTCACATGAGATCATCGCCTAAGGTCATATTGAGAATGGAGCAAGTGCTCTCTAGGTGTGAGTTCGAAAGTTGTGAGAGTCAAGGTTGGATCACATCCAAATATGTGAAACGTGAAGTCCTGAAGTAATTGGCCCCAAGTCACAGCCAGCGGTCACATGGAGATAGAATAGAGGAAGGATCTAGCGTCCCTAGGCTCCACTTCGGAGATAGGGATTTGGGATAATTGAGATGTCTCATACCAAGATTCCCGAAGTCGCAAGTCACAAAGTGCTTGTTGGTTAGGTGTATGGTCGTTGTCGATGGTCACATGAAGGAAGGGGCTTAGAAGCCAAAGAAGCCAACAATGACTAGTTGTAACTCACAGAGAAGATGACGAGTTGTGATTGCAAGAGAAGCGATAGAATCTTTGGATAACGGACACTGATGATGAACAGATTCAACATAACCACCAGACAAGATGAAGAGTTGTGATGATGATCTGGCAGAGGATTTGGCATGAGAAAGACATGCAAAACAAAGATGTCTGTGTGTGTTTTTCATGAGTTATGGATGTGGGTAGAATGTGACCGTGTACAAGACCTAAATTGGAGATTAGAGGTTCAGTGTATAGAAAGAAGAGACAACATAGAGTATAAAGAAAGAAGAGAAGCTGAACAAAAGAATTGATGTGCACAGTAGGAGAAAGAGAAGAGTATAGAAGAGAAATAGAGTATATAGAAGCAACAAGAGGCAGAGGAGACATGGAGCTATAACAGACAATATCAGATATAAAGCAAGTAACTAAATTTTTGTAAGATTCGATCAGGGTGGTAGGTGGTTCTAGGGAGGATTGCAGTCCTCTAAATTCTAGTTGGTGCTGGAAGATATTTTGGGAGTTGGTGCTAGAGAAACCTGGGAGTTGGTGCTTCCATCTAGTTGGTGCTAGAGAAATCTAAGAGTTGGTGCTCTCTACAAGTTGTAGCTTGATATCAGAGGTTGTAGCCTCATATTTGAGTTGGAGCTCGAATATTGTGATGTACATGAAAGTTGGAGCTTGATTTACATCCTAAGAAGAAGAGGTTTTCACCCTTTATGGGTTTCCTCATTAAAATTAGTGTCTCTGTGTATTTTATGTGATTGATCAAATATTGTATATCTATGCATGCTAAGTTATCAACAACACATTAAATAATAATCTAGAAAGAATAAAAAAATAACAGGAAAATTTTCAAGCTTATATACATAACTGATTCAACCCCCCTCTCAGTTTTATTTCCAACATATACAATAAATGCTTAATAAAGTGTGACTCAAATGAAAATACATAAAAAATTAATACATTTCATTTCAAATGAAAATACCATGACCAAAGCGAAGATTCGATGATGATCTTCCGTTATTGCACTCCATCCATCTCCCCGCTTTCTAACTGTGAATACTTCACCGGTACCTCCAATCCAACGCTAGGGGTAAACTTCTTCCCCCTCATCCCCCCAAGATGCAAAGGAGCTAGGCACATACAAAACCATAAAACTCTAGCTCCCAACTCACCTCGCAAGGTTGAGCTATCACTCTCTTTCTTCAACTGGGTATGCCAACTCTCACAAGTAAAATCAGTCCAAGAAATTTCGGCAGCATCACTTTACTCATACTAGTCATCCCCCCTCTTTTCCCCTCTACCAATTTCTTTATAGGTGTTTTCTCATGACACATTCCTTTTGCACATTTTATTGGATTTTTAGTTAATTAATTTAGAATTGTTCCTCCCGTACACTTGTCACCCTCTCCAATAGTTGCACAAGAAAATTCCAAAATTTAATTTAATTAAAAGTCACTTTCCCTCACATCTCCTAAAAGTGCTCCATAAATCACTCCTAGTTGTCTTTTATTCTCAATTTAATACTGAAACCTTTCTAAATCTATGTTGAGTTAAAATAGGATTCTTGGTTCCTCTCAATGCTTACACATTCTTTTTATATTTATTTCCTTTTCTTATCTTAATTTCCAATTTAGCATTTCTTGCACATAATCATGTAATTAAATATTTAGATAAAATATTTCTCCTTTTTAATTCTTAACTTGATTTTCCTTCATCCCCCATTTATTTAATTTATTAATTAGTTTTAGTCTTCTTATGCAATTTATACTTAGGCTTAAAATTTTTAAACTGGGCTTATAATTTTTAAGGGGATTTTATAATTAATAAAATTACCCATTTATTAATTATTTTCAAGTCCAACAATAGTAAAAAAAAAAGAAATATCTAGGCACCTAGTTTCATTCACTCACCTTTATTAAAAAAAATAACGACGTTCCCTTCAAGACACACTCTGTGCTCCAAGGGTGCCACTCGCCTTTATTAAAGTTTTATTTATGTGACATGCCCTTCAAGATACACTATGTGCTCCAAGGGTGCCACTTGCCTTTGAATAATTTTGGTAGTTGTCCAACCCTTGGAGTCAATACTCCATTAGGAGACCTTGTGAGAGACTAAGAGCCTCTAAGGAATAAGGACCCTGCATTATTGTGTGCCCCTTAGAATATTGTGGTTGATTGTCTCAGTATTTCCTAATGGCATATTGGATCTCTCGAACTAGGTAATATTTAACCTACAATTTGAGCCACGAAGGGAGTGCTAGTAGGTTGTGGCAGGGTTGTTACCAGACCTCTCCCTCAATATCTGGTTGTTGTGCATCGCCCCTTTACTCCTTGTGTGAGTCTGATTAGCAAGCAATCGTCAGCCTACATCCATCAATGAAACATTGTCAATGATCCATAAACAATATCATAATATATTCGATCATATGTCACATATGCATAAATAGAAATACCCAAACCATATATAGTCCACTCCCTGACTCGATCTAGAGTCCAATGAGGTCCATTGATGCCATCGACATCCTCAATCTGTCAATATTCTTGCACACTCAGGAGAAACCCGTCAATAGAACCTGTCTATACATAGATATCAGATGACATAACATCATAGTCCAACAAAATCATCATCTGAATCCATAAGCGAAACAAGAAACCATATACTAAACCCGATCACTTACACGCAAGTGTCCTCAAAGAACAAGTCAAATTATGTGCGCGCAAGAGTGGTATATTACATACAACCCCTCTTGTTTTAAACTTCTTCTCGAAGTTTCACAGTATATATGTGCAGTAAATAAAGTATCTGGCAATATCTAAATGTCTAACTATCTAACAAAAATGGAAATTGTTGGTGCAAATCATATGCATCCTCCCAGGTAGCCAAGTGTGGACTATAATTGTCCCATTGGACCTTGACTTGATCAACTGTTGGACAACGTACTTGTCGAATCCGATGGTCCAAAATGTGGATTGGCTCCACTGTGAGTGCACTCTCATCCGACGCCTACAAGGAACTCATGTCAATCACTAACATAATTTCGCGAAACAGATACAGATAAACATCATGCATACAACTCCAAGAATGAGGCAAGTCCAGTCGATAGGCCAGGGTTCCTTCCTTGCATAAATTTGAAAGGTCCCACTACCTAGGAGTGATTTTAGCACTCCTTCCAAACTTAGTCAAACTCTGGTGCGGTTTCACCCGCAAGAAAACTCAGTCGCCAACTTCATAGTTGTGGTCAATGCGAGGCGCATCAACATAATTATTTTTCCGATATTGCTCTAATTAAAACTTTGTCTTATCATTTTCAATTTTCTACCATTTTGTGGATCATATATGGTCCCACCAGGACCTATCCTCAATGTTACAGGAAAATCCCCTTGTGGACAGGTGGATTCCCTCTTGGATCCTAGACCTCTAAGACCAAGACAGAAAGGTGCTAACGTTGATCACTAAAATCTCTTTAAACCTAGCTAAGCTAATCTATACAGAAGAGGAAGAATATGTACCCTTTTGCGATGTTTGTCTTTGCCCATTCCAAGTTGAGCTCTAATTCCCAATCTCTTCAACAAGTCTTGCAATCCAATCAAAGAGAAAACGTGCTTCCTATTCTACTATAATTAGTTTGAAACTAGATTTTTCCATCAAAGACAAGTTCATGTAGATATACACAATCTAGAAGGAAACAGGCCAAGCACATGTATTAATGAGAACTCAAAAGAGATACTTACAAACCATTGATGAAGCTACAATGTCTTCTAGCTCTCCTTGTCCAACCCTTTTCTCAAATGATCCACAAACAAAATGGCTATGCTTCACTGATTATGTCCCTTATGAGGTCATAAGTTTGTTGTCTTCAATGTCTCCCCTTCCTTATGAGATCATAAGTTAGGTATTTCTCAATTTATCCCCCTTTTTCACCATGAGAAAGCCTCCTTATATAGGATTGGAGAGGCCTAACCACATTATATATTCTTGGGATGGGTTGAGTATATTTCTCGATTAGTTGTGGATCCTCCCTAAGATCCATCCTTGACCTTAGATTTGAATCCAACTAACTCCAGAGATGAGAGGGATTTTTTCCTGATTTTCCTCAACAACCCAATATTTCCTCAAACAACCCAACGCTCCCCCAGAATGGGGCACAGAGTCTTGCAACACTCCCCCAAAAGATTTCAAGGAGTGCTAGCACTCCCTGATAGTGGTTAGGCAAGCGCTGCCCAATATTTCCTCAAAAAATCCCAACACTCCCCTAGAATGGGGCACATAGAGATATAACACTCCCCCAAAAGAGGGAAAGGAGCACTAACACTCCTTCATAGTGGGTAGGGGAGCATTGCCCTTTAAAATTCATTTTGAAGTGGTCTTTCTCAAGGAAAATATTTTGTACTCTTTGTCAAATGATTTATCCTTCCTTAACCAGTCTCTGAGTGTGTCTTCAAGTGTTTCTTGTGATGTCATTTGAGACACGACATAGACAAGATGATTGTATGATGTCTGTGACACTTGTGGTTAAAATGCAACACTTGTGACACTTGCGATGACGACAATAGGTTTTCATTGAAGTGAGTAATTTTTATGTGTAATAGATTCCCCCCTAAAGTGCGAAGTTACAAGATGAAAAATGATCACTGAAGTACTTTGTAGAATTTTTCAAGCAAGGGTATGGACGCAGAGAACCTAGTAGAAGTTGCACAAAACCATCAAACAAATATTATGATATGTTTCAAACCCAAGGCAGGCATACCTATGCTTGGGTGATAAAGACTTTCAAGGTATGGCCGCCATAAGATACATTGTTGATCCATAATTATATTAACAAAGAGTATAGCCACAAAAGATACAATGTGGATATATACTTCCATGACATGAACTAGTCGTAGCCATGGAAAATACATAGTGGATCTACAAGGCGACAAGACATAATCACAGACCAATACAAAGTGGATCTATGTGACAGTATATGTGTCAATATTCAAAAGAAACTCCATCGCAATCTGGGTAAAGTACATATTAGAGTGATTACTCAACCCAGGGTCTTCTTACTGATCCCAATGCAGTACAAGTCTAACCATGTGAATAGATGTCTTGATGTTGAACATGGCAAAAACTACTTGATTACCGGTCAATGAGGTAAACCATTAACAAGTGCGAGGGAGATTAGCATTTATGTCAATGATTCCCAACGTACCCTAGTACATTCCAACGAATGTGAATAGTTGAGCTGAATTTGAACATCCATGGAATCATTCGATTAGAGTTCAATGATGTAAACCTATTGTCAGAAGCGAGGAGGCCTTCCATTGAGGCATGCAGGTCCCAAGGTACTAACTAGTTTCTAAGTCTAATTCCTAGATAATGCGTTGAATTCGACAGGAACAGACTCATCAAAGGAGGGCCTTGATGTATCCCCAATCAACATCATGAAAATGACACAAAGATGTAAATTGGTGGATCAAATGAACATGAAGTAACATGTGTATTCAAATAGGAAATTTGTGATGGTTGACTCTCGAGGCAGATACTTCCTTTGAATACTGAGGCACAACAACAGAAGCATGACATAGAACACAACATGATGATGCAGTGGATACTGTGACTTTCGTCGGGTGACCCAAAGGAGTAAAGAAACTCATAGTATTGGTTCAGTGCAGAGGTTCAATGGATTGAAATGTATGCAAATACAAAGTGTCGTGTTCAAGGGCGATCGTAAGAGTGACTGGTGATGTTTTCAAAAACTGCTTGGCTTGCTTCCTTCAAATTTTTCCCCCATCCAGATAGACGAGTACCTCTTTAATTTAACGTGCTCGAGGAGGGTAACACATGCTCGATATAACTCACCTTTGGTAATCCCCTCTTCCTTTGTTTAACGAAACGTAATAAGTAAGGGTTCGGTCCCATATGGGACCTTCAATGTATATTTTTTAACGAGTCTAGATAAGGTAAACTCAGTGATTTTTCATGTTTAGAGAGTTTGAAAAGAACTTAAAGATGACTCCATTGTTGTCCTTTTTTGTAATGTTAGTCTCATGAGGCTGAAAAAGAGATAAATTATCACTCGAAAGACTCCCTTTCAAAACTTTTAATGAGTGGGAAAGGAAGCAATATCACTTGAAAATCTTTTCATGTTTAGAGAGTCTGAAAAGAGCTTAAAGACGACTCCAGGGGGTTCCTTTTTCATGTGTCCATGCGAGTCCGAAAAAGAGATAAAGTTTACTCAGTGCGTTCTTGTGTTTTTTCTGAGTGTGAGAACGAACGAAAAATATGCTTGGTATTGGTTTCATGTTTAAACAATCTTGAAACAAAATTAATCTATTCTTGTAAATTCCCAACGTAATTTCCAAAGGTAGGGAGACCCATGGATGGTTGGTACTCTACCCCCAGCTTGAAAATCTAGTGGCATAGCTCCAGAATGATAATCAAAGGCTAGATACATGCCCCCCGAGCTTCAATTCATTCATCGACTTTGAGGTTGTCATGAATTTATGTACTAGATGGAGAAAATGGATAAGGGTGGATGAAATGAAGGTTCAAATATGAGACCTAATGAAAGATTTTGACACGAAGTTTAAATTTTTTTCCCTTTAAACCTGAAACTTTGCTATTTCCTAGTTATGGAGGTTCCCTTAGTCCTAAAAAGGAATCAAAAGTCTTTCGATTTTTTTGGGTTTCGGGATTCGTCTTTTCACGAGGTATGATTTTTAGTTAACAACTCCAGAGTCTCAGTGCCGAAATCCCGAAAAGGCTTTATATTTAAAGTAATGAAAAAGAAAAAATGAGTGTTATAATTCCCAATGCACATTTCACAAAGTACCTTTTAGTCGTGATTAATTAAACTCTTAAACACAATCAAGAATTCATTAATCTTTTGCGATTTGGGTTTTCTTGTATCAAAGTGCTTTCAAAATGTCGACCCTGGAATGCCCGATCCCTGTTTTTCCGAAAATAATAAATTAAATACCAATCTTGATTAATTAAAGAATTAATACAAGTGATTAGCACCCAAATTAATCCCATCGCGATTTCGTGATTCAAGGTTTTCTTATGACATACCTCTTGGGTACAAGATCCCCAAAATTTTGAAATGTGAAATCGTGATTTTTTTAAACAAAGTCTAAAACTAAATTATGTTAGTTTAAAAGGGGATTAATAATGACTAAACTACTTTTCACGTTTCGCATTTCAAGATTTGTTGAAAGAAGTCCTTTCAAAAATCCAGTTTGAAATCGCCAATATGCGGTAGTATTAATAACGAACAAATGGAGATAGTTTTGACATGAAGGCATATCTTCCTCATTAAAACATTAATTCCTTATCACCAATGTAAGTACATTCATTGTAATACAAGATAAAGGTTAATAAATGTTTTGTAGTTCGTATTTCATTCTTGAGTGAGTTGCATTTATCTAGGCTTACATATTTTTCCTCTGCAAACAGGTTTGCAGTCTAGCACGAACATTATGGCACCTAGAAAGGCACCTAATAAAAGTGAATAACCAGCTGAAAGATCAAGCCCAGAAGGAGATGTCATATCTGATACTACATCGCATGCCATTGATTCAATCAAATCGTGGAGGCAAATTTTCAAAACCTTGGACTACGAAATCAAGAATTTTCTCGATGATTCTGATAACAAACTCTAGGACATAGCAGAGTCTGAACTTCACAAAGTATCTATGTGCCCACGACTCATGACATACAATGATATGATCAGTTGGGATTTAGAGAGGAAAAACGTGCAGACGAGAAGCATTTTGGATAGCCAAGGGGTCTTTGTTGGCTCTTTCAGACTGAAGCATATACAGGTAATGTACAAACTGTCTCCCAATTCTAAGTACATTTATAATAAAGAGTTTGTAAGTGAATTTCAAAGGAAAGAATGCATAGAGGCATATCAAACATACCCTGACATAATCAAAGACTGGTGGAGACACCCAACAAAATTCAAGGCCGATACGCATAACGTTTATGCCACAACCTCATTGAATGAGTACATCGTCTATGTGGCTATGATGCTATGTAGACTTTTTGAGAAGAAAAGTCCTACACATTTCCCTGCAGAATGGGTACCCTTTTTACATGAAGCAACCAAAGGCTATAGCTTCAATTGGACCAAGATTCTATCAGATAACCTAGCTAAGGAGGTTATAGAGTATCAAACCACAAGATCCAATGGTCAACCAATAGTCTCTTACATGTTTGCATACATTATGGATGCTATATGTTTCACGACTCCTTTCCCTTTGATGAATTAGAGTTGGAACCCAACCTGCACTAAACCTATTCATGAATATCATTCTAAGTTGTGGGAAGAAAATGATAAGGATTATTTTTATGAAATTTTTCATTTTGTGGTGATTCCAGTACATTAGATGTTGTATGGTTGTGCACCCCCCTGTATTTCAGATTCGGTCATAGGAAACCTCAAGGCATTTGTCGATTGGTTTATTGAGGAGAATTTCTCCTATATCAGGGTTTTCGAATGTTCGATCCCTCCTCATGCACTTCCAAAATTCCTCCCTGATAGACTGGCGTGAAGGGAGGTATCATATCAAATAATAACGGGCAGCATTGGGATAGAATTAAAGACAACTCAGAAGAATTTATGGCCAGTCTTCCCTGTACAGATTGGGAGGTTTTCACTCCTCAACTTGGGTCATTCCAAGGTTGAAGCTGCAACTCTAGAGGAGGTCAAGTAGGTGGATCTCGAACACAGGAAACATGACCCTTATCAAATAGTGGGAAATCACATGGATTACTGTGGCATGAAAGCGGATAAACATGAGGAATCCCCTCGCGATGAGATTTTCAAAGGGGCCAAAACCTATGAGGAGGTGTTAGATAGGGTACAGACATTACCATTCGACTTGAAAATCAGTTTTCTAACCTTCCAGAGACACTGACAAAGTGGTTTTCCCAAGGTATTGTAGGGAGAAGCAACAACCCCTACTCCAGAATAAGAAAAAAATCCCCTAGGTTTTGGACAAGAAACACAGGATAAAGTAGACTACGATGAAAATCCACAGGGGGGTGAAGGATCTTCACAAAACAAAGAAGTCCCACAGATAAATAATCCAGGAGAAAAAACAGAAAGAAGGTCTGGGACACCTCCTGAGTCCAGTCAATCTACTCCCCCTTCATCATCAATTGTTCATGTTGATACCCCCAAGACAACAAGGGAAAAAAAATCCACAGAGTTGGGTAATACCATTTCTTCCTTAACCCCTCTATAGTCTACTTTTTGGCTCCCTCAGATAGGAGTCATATATGCTAGTGACCTCGCTCCTGTCTCTAGAGAAGAAATACCTCCATCTGATTACTTTTTCAGTAAAAAGAGGAAGGTCGTATAAAAGCAGGAGATGGATATGAGAGAAGGTGGTATGGTAAGGAAACATAGGGTGCTGGTAGATGGGCAGAACTTGGAAGAGGAATATTTCACTACAAAGGTAGTGGGATCCATGGGAGCTCTGTCAAAAACAAATCTATTCACTGTTGACAATATGAGAACAAGGTTGAAACAAAGTAACCAAATGATAGTCCATTTGCAAAACCAACTAAAAGATACCAAGAAAAATATTAGAGAAGAAATAAATAAAGGTATGGATCAAGCCAGGGCTGTTGACAAACAGGAAATTGAATCGCTTAAGTCAAGTCTAGATGAGATGAAAAAGAAGATGCAGACTAGCCAAGTACATGTTATTCGGCAAGAAGAATTGTTAAGATAACTACAGGCTAAATTGAATTCAACGAAAGGCTAGGTTATAGATTTGAAATTTTTTCAAGACCTGTCACTGGAAGTACACACGAAGATAGAAGCTGAGCAACAAAGATTAATCTCCAAAGTAGAGATTATTCAGAATTATTTTCAAGAAGTAAGCAATTCTTTTGATAATATTATTTTTAAATCAAAAGAAGCTAAAGAAGCAAGGGCCATTTTCCAAAGGGCACATGTATGTTCAAAAAACAAAGAGGTATCGAAAACTCTAAAGCTATTAGTCACAGATCAGATCAGAGGCAATATCATGCTCAAAGTATGGGAAACTAACATAGCAGAAAACAAGAAAATAACCAAAGAAATCAAAGACGATTGCAAAGAATTCTTTGATTTGTTGGACAAGGGATCATTAGGTATTGGAAGAGATAATTTCACTCGACAATTAGGACAGATAAACATTGTAAGACACCAGTTGAATTTCCAAGAGGGTTTGAACGAAATTCAGATGAAATTTTCACAATTAATGGAAATTGATGTTACCCTAATAGACAGGTTGTTGGTGAAGCCAAACTTGAAATTGCAATCAATTAAGTTTGTTGGCAAGGGGATTGAACACCGGCTTCCAGAAATTCAGAGAAAAAATTATCAATTCGAAACAAGGGATCTTCCAGAGCCTCCTAGAAATTTTGTACACTTTCTTGAAAAATGTATTGAATGTATTGGGTCGTAGAAGGAGACACTTCAATAAAACAATGAAGTACAATTTTGAAAGCTTATATTATCGAAATGATATAAAAATAAAGGATAATCATGCAAACGGTTGAGGTTTTCATTTTTGTAACTGTTTTCCCCTAAGAGTTAGGAAATCACCAACCATCAATGTATTGGAGATCTTATTTAAGTATAATTTCATGAGACTAAAAGGAGGCTTTTTTTGGGCGTGTTATCGCACGGTTTGTAGGAAAGGTCCAAAGATCTTGAGTCAGGGCTTGAAACCGGTGTAACAGGAGCTTCCCCACCCACTGTCACCTCGATGGGGAGCTCTTTCTATTTAGGAGGGCAAGTCCAAGAGAGACGTCCCTAAGGCAATCTGGGTCAAAGAAAGGCTAAAGGGTAAAGGCCAAGTCAAGGAAACCCCTTTCACAGATTGTTGCCCAAGAAGAGATAGTCAAGGAGATAAGACCACTGATGATGCACCTGTTTGTGAGACAAAACAAAGAAAACTAGAATGTGCTTGCAGTGGGTTAGTACTTCATGAAATCAATGACTATCTTCAAATGAGTATATGAGCAATGAATAGATATAATTATTGACGAAGTCAATGATTATCAAAACAAAGACAAAATCACTTCTTCAACAAATATATAAGGAGCATCCAATATTCACAATTAAGCTTTGTATCATATCATTAATGCAATGTCAATTCCAATTCAGCTCATACACATAATGTTGCTGTGTCACCTATATTATTTCTAGAGTAGGTGTGACGTCAGCCTTGATCAAAGGTCAAAAATTGATGACAAAGAACAAAAATGTTTTGTTAAATAAGCTTAAGGATGCAATGAATAGCTCAATGTCAATCAAAAGAGGTGAGAAAAGTCACAATGTTTTAAGCATAAACAAGATATCTAAGCAATATGACGTCACCTCTATATAAATTTTGGTGTTCTGCAGGTTAGCTAGCCTAGGAGTGACGTTTTGACAATTTCAACCAGCAAAAAGACAATTTAACTCCACGGCTATGAAGAGACAACAAGGCCGCACCTTTCTATCCAAGCAAAAGTTCATTAAAGGCCAACGTTATCAACTTTAGGTTAGTTCAAGAATTGGCTAGGGTTAGATGCTAGGTTAGTAGGGTTGCAAATTTTGAAGTAGTTTGAAAGGATTTAAGGCATAACAAGCTCCAAGATCATTCACAGACTAGTGCCTTGGGTTAATGGAGTCAATGGAGATGTGACTAATGGTTTAGGAAGAGTTCAAACCTAAGGACAAGAGAGCTAGGGTTTAATGGTGTTGCTAAAGCAAGGCCACAAACCCTAACCCTAAGGAGAAAAGACTAACCTAGGTGTAGCTAAAGCTAGGCCTAGAGCTTCAAACCTCTCCTTAAGACTTTTTTGGAAAAACAGCTAGCTCAAAAGCATAAATCTATGGCTGAAAAGTGTTGCTAAAGATAGGGCTTTTCAAACCCTAGAAGGAAACCCTAGGTGTAAAATCAATTAGGCCTAGGACGCCTTCTTTCTTCAATTTATGCCAAGAACTAGCTCAAGATAAAAGAAGGTTAGTGTAGCTATGGCTAGGCTAAACCCTCTAACATCCAATGGCTATAAGCTTATGCTATGGGGACATAAAGCCTCAACCTACTTGTCTATAGGCTCCCTAGGGTTTCAAGGATCAAGTAAAATCAAGATAACAATGAATGCAAATGTTAGACAACAACTTTTCACTCAAGAAGCTTTAATGAAGAACACTTACAAGATCATGAAGAAACATCAATCCACACCCTAGTTGTAAACCTTCCAATAGCATATAGCACCACTTTGCCAAAGAATAACTCCTCCAAGAGGTTGCGCCACACTTCCAAGAGACAAAAATCCAAGACAAGAGCTAAAAAGAAGTCTCTCCAAATGAGAGCAAGTTATGTTATGATCCAAAAGAGGGAAAAACATCCTCTATTTATACAATACTTTGACCTTTAATTAACAAAATAGGTCAACAAAATAGCCGACAAGGCTAACAGTTCATTATTCAATTATTTGTCA
>ML781673.1:285418-306980 GCA_009831015.1 Picea engelmannii
TACGATCGTACGTGTGGTGATGTGGTAGTTTATTATTCTATGAAAGGTGGTCGAATGGGAAGACAACACGTGGCATTTTTCGAGCGAGTGGTTGGATGCCACATGGCCCAATCAGGGGCTGCCAAGTGGCACCCCGGTAGTGGTTGTCATTGTTGTTTGTTAAAATTTATGGATTCCGTGGGGTTTGACCCCTGGACCTCCCCACCACATAACACTTCACAAACTCCAATAACCAATTAGGATACCGCTTATTCCTTGACATATATGTGTTTCGGATTAAATTTAAAGTCGATTGTTGGTATAGTTTTGGGCCGCGACCGGGCCGGGCCTAGCCCAGCCCCTGGTCGCACGCTTTCATATATATGTGACTACGGTTATGTGTTATGTATTGGCATGCATGTGTTTTATAATATGGTTCCAACGGTTATAACTCCCACCAATTGTTATGTTCTCATTTGATATGGACGAAGCCCCATTTGTTTAAGCGTGCGGTCCTATGACTCATACACCCAGGTGCTAGGCGGTTAGGGGCTGGTGCACCCTTAACCATTCTACGGTTTGCAACATTGACGTGGTTGGGCCCAGTGCTGGGTTTTCACACTTTATATTGCGTGTGAGCCAGGTTCAATTTAGAAGGGTGCGTTTTGTAGATGCAGAGACAACAAGCTTGAAGGGGAGACTTCCAGGAGGCCTAACTTCTTCGTTTTTCGACCGATTGAGGTGCCGAAAGAGCCCAGACAGGGGTTTTTGGATGCTCTGAAGCCATTGGAGTATTTGGTTTGTCATTTTGAGAATTGTAAGACATATTTTCGATCACTTTTTGAGAAATTATTAATAATGATCCATTGGAAGCTGGACCAGGACATGTAGCCCAAGAGAGGGGTGAACTCCTTTATCAATTGTTGTGTTCATGTGCTTATGTTCATTGATTATGCTACTGTCTATGTGTGATTTTCATAAGTAATCCCTTAATCTATGTGTTGCAAACTGATCCATTTTCTTTAAACACATAACATTTACATTGCAAATAATTTCAAGTATTTCAAGTCTTCTTCATTTTTAGATCAGTCATAGTTGACGGGGCGTCACTAGCATGTCTAGAAAAGGCCAATGATGTGGAGGACCACATTTCTAAGACCTTGGGAAGATCAGGGAAATCCCTCAAAAACTGGTCACCCTTACAAAGACTGGAAGGGAATTTGGGTTTCAGATTCTTTGTTTTAATCTTGTCAACCTCATCAACACTCCAAATATGATTAATAGTAGCTGGTTTATTGGATCCAACATCTGATATGGTTGGAGGATTGTTCCTTTTTGGGTTCTTCTTCTTCTTCCCTTTCTGTTTCTTCTTCTTCTCTTTCTATTTCTTCTTCTTCTTATCAACCTGCCTACTTGCTTTAGATCTTTCACTAGGAAAAGAAGGAGAAAGGGAAGGAGAATTAATCGGTGAAGAAGGAAAATATTTGACATGAGTTTGATGTGTGGGTGGTGTACTGACATCTAAAGTATAAGGTGTATCCAAAGAACTGGAAAGATTCGAGATCACCAGAGTGGGGAACAACCAAACTGGTAATCCAATGGTGAGTCCCAGAAGACTCAATGTGGCAATGTATGGAGGACCAATGTTTCCAAAAGAAGGAAAGGTGAAAGGTTCCCCGAAAGGGGTTCCTCCATTGGTACTCCTAGGAGTTTATTCCATTAACACTGACTCAACCTAAGGTCCACTAAGTAAAACAAACAACACACACTATGAATCTAAGAAGCAAACAATCAAATAAAACTTCCCATAATGAAACCACTAGTTGGTGATGAAATCCAATGTCGCGAGATCAATATAGGAAGGGGCAGGGATAGAGCGGGTGGATCAGTTATGTTGGAAACCTTCTTAATGGGCTTATGCCTTGGTGCAAGCTTCCATGCAATAATTGTGGATTTACCCTCCAAGGAGCCTGAGTGAGTTTGACCAATGTCTTTTCCAGGTACAGTGAGACTTCCTTTCACCGTCACCATGTGTAAAGACCCTAAATACTATGGCCAGTAAAGATGCCAAATCATAGTCAGCCCCTGGGCGGGTACATTCAAAATTCCAGTCCAAACGTATGGGCAGGATAACAAGTCCAAAATCCTTCGAGAGAACTGAGGACAAGTGGACCAGTAGAACTCCAGAGGACCCCGAACGGATTCGAAATTCACGAAGCACTGAGACCAAATGAAGATAGTTGAGCATCAAGAAGAACCCCCAATATATGATCTGACTACTAAGAACAATTAAACCACGGAGGGATAATCTTTGTAACTCTCTCGAACATGACCTCATGTGTAACCCCTGTGTCAGAGGGGGATCCCAGTAAGCTTATACGAAAATTGGAATTTCTCTCCCTATCGTAAGATGCTAATTTTGTTTGACAACTTTGGAAAGTTATCCTTTCAACCTATTCCAAATCCCTACACCTTAAGCTAATGTAGGTTTGCTAACAGAAAATGTTAAAATGTCTGATAAATTTTAGTTTAGCGCTTGATTTTAAGGTTGTTTTTTACTCAAAAGGAACATGGAGTGGACTAAATGATGTTTTGACTGACTCTAAACAATGCAAACAAATGAGAATGCAAATATTTCACTTCGATGAAAGATATATTACGAGAAGGAGAAAACTTTTATCATTCCCAAATGCATAATGTCCCAAAATTTTTATTAAACTCATCAATGTCAAGATATTCAAGAAATGAGTCAAAGATACTATACACCAATACATGATTACTGGCCTCCCTCGGCCATGAGGGGGAAAAACTTTAAGATTTTAAGGCTAAAAAATGCCAAAAACCATGCAATTTCTCTACTTCAAATGCAAACTAGTTTCACTACCCAAAAGAAAAAATGAATCTATATTCTTTGCTTTATTATAATTTATAAAGAAAGTAAATACAAATCCTTCAATTCTCCACAAATTTCAGTCAGAAGAAAGAGTCATATGTAGATGCAAAAGACACAAAGCGACAAAGGTTTCAAGGAAAGCATGCACTCAAAGCAATGAGAACTGAAAGAAAACAAGCAGAAACTTTTTATAACAAGAAATCATTGAAGAATTCAACAACTGACAAATATTCAAGGAGTACAAGAAGATGCAAAGAAGAATCCAAGAAAAGACAGAGAGGAAAAGAAATCACTCAATTTGTCCCAACAAAACAAGCATCTAGAAAGGGAAATTTCACATTTTGGAAAAGGTTTCAATCTCCAATAAATACAATAAGGGATTATAAAAACCAAATATCAACCTAAATAACTTCACAAGCCAATCACAAAGTCTAGGTAAATACTTCCACAAAACAAGCTAAGAAAATCTGTGCAGAAAAGGGCAAAACTGCTCCAAAAAGGAGACCAACGCTCCCTGTCTCAAGGGTATAGAGTGTTGCAGTGCTCCCTAAATAACTATAGGGGAGTGCTAGTGCTCTAATATGGCCTACAAGGGGGCGTTGATCCACCCAGAAATTCAAAAAAATGAAGAAAAACTCACCCAAAATGCATAAAAATTGGTGAAATTGCTAGTGAAGGTAGGAGAAGGCTAATGGATGATGAAAAAATAGTAAAAGTGATCTAAAATGTGTGAAAATATAATTATATACAAGAGGAATTTATTGGGAAAAATGACCTCAAATATCAAATGGAACAGTGGATAGATCTTTGAATTTCCTTACAACAGCTTTCATTCAATCAGATAAATGAAAAAAGTAGTAGATTAAATCCAAATCTCAAAGAAGAAGAATGACTCAAAGTAAGGAAGGAAGATGTCAAAAATCCAAACAAAACATAATCAATTCTTATAAATCAAAATTTTGGAGGCCAAAACAAAGACACACTGAGATGGTGATAACCCTGAGCAAATGAATCAGCAAAAAATTAAACTCAGAGATCAACTCCCAAAAGGGTTTTTAGCAGAAAAAGACCAGCACTCTAGTGTCAAGGGAACCTGAGTGTTGCAACACTCTGTGGGAGCTTGCAAGGGAGTTCTAGCACTCTGGTTGTAGAGGCAGGGGAGTGCTAGTTTCTCAAAAGAACAAAAACTTGCCCATAACTAAAAGAACTCAAGAAAATCGAGAAATTGAGTGTGTATGGGATGAATCCAAGAGCCAAAAACACATTTAAGAATCAAAAACACAACATGAGTAAGATATAAATATGAGAAAAGGATAAAACAAGAGTAAGGAAGAAAACCAAAATTGAAAGCTTCGTTCCCCAGTGGAGTTGCCAATTTCTGTTACAGGAAAATCCCCTGCAGACATGAGGATTGCCTCTTGGATCCTAGAACTCTAAGACCAAGACATAAAGGTGCTAAAATTGATCACTAATATCCCTTTAAACCTAGCTAAGCTAATATATAGAGAAGAGGAAGAATATGTACCTTTTTATGTTGTTTGTCCTTGCCAAGTCCAAGTTGAGCTATAATTCCCAAGCTCTTCAACAAGTCCTACAATCCAATCAAAGACAAAGCATGCTTCCTATTCTACTATGATTAGTTTGAAACAAGAACTATCCATCAAACATAATTTCATGTAGATATACACAATGTAGAAGGAAACAGGCCAAGCACATGTATTAATGAGAACTCAAAAGAGATACTTACAAACCATTGATGAAGATGCAACAACCCCTTCCAGCTCTCCTTGTCCAACCCTTTTCTCAAATGATCCACAAACAAAATGACTATGCTTCACTCATTATCTCCCTTATGAGATCATAAGTTTGATGTCTTCAATGTCTCTCCTTCCTTATGAGATCATAAGTTAGGTATTTCTCAATTTCTCCCATTTTTTCACCATGAGAAGGCCTCCTTATATAGCCTTGGAGAGGCCTAACAACCTTAGAGATTATTGGGATAGGTTGAGGATATTTCTCCATCAGTTGTGGATCCTCCCTAAGATCCAACCTTGACCTCAGATTTGAATCCAACTAACTCTAGAGATGAGGGGGATTTTTTTCCTGATTTTCCTCAACAACCCAAGATTTCCTCAAACATCCGAGTGCTCCCCCAAAATGGGGCACAGAGCATTGCAACACTCCCTCAAAAGAGTTCAAGGAGAGATAGCACTCCCTAATAGTGGGTAGGGGAGTGCTACCCAATATTTCCTCAAAAAATCCCAGCGCTCCCCTAGAATGGGGCACAAAGAGATATAACGCTCCCCGAAAGGAGGGAAAGGAGTGCTAGAACTCCCTGATAGTGAGTAGGGGAGAGATTCCCTTTAAAATTCATTTTTAAGTGGTCTTTCTCAAGGAAAAGATTTTGTACTCTTTGTCAAATGATTTCTCCTTCTTTAACTAGTCTCTGAGGGTGTCTTCAAGTGTTCCTTGTGATGTCATCCGAGACACAAAATAGGCAATATGAATATATGATTTATGTGACAATTGCAATGGTTGTGGTCAAAATGTGACACTTGTGACACTTGTGATGAAGACAATAGGTTATCATTGAAGTGAGTAATTTTGATGTGTGAAAATCAAGTCAAAACCAACTCAATGACATCTGACATGGTCACCTGTAGAGAAAATCAATGGTGCCATATTAACAGTACCTTTATTGATGTTGTATGTTAACTCTACCAGCGGCGAGAACTCTCCCCAACATTTATGTGGGTCCATCACATACAAACGAAACATATATTCCCAAAATTTGGTTCGTTATTTATGTTTTCCTATCGAACTCAGGGTGATATGTTGTACTAGAGTTAAGTTGGGTGCCCAAGGCCTCTTGGAAACTAGTTCGAAAATCATCTTGTAAACACCAATCCTCTATCGGATATGATTCTTTTTGGCATGCCAAGAAGTCTCCCAATCTCGCTGGCAAAATTCTAGCTATGTATGGTTCCTGATATGTCTTAATCACATGAATAAAATGTGCACACTTCGTCAGAGTGTCAACTACCATGAAAATTGAGTCGTGCCTCCTTGTCGTCAGTGATAATCCAACAATAAATTCCATTGAAATGGCCTCCCATTTCGACTCTAGAATGACATGTGGTTGTAGTTATCCAGTCGAATTTTTATGTTCATCCTTCAATCGCTGACATCCTAGAAACGTTGCCACGTAGATAACGATGTACGCCTTCATTCCTTTCTAGAAGAATAAGGGCTTAAGGTCTGCCCTCATCTTTGTGACTCCTAGATGAGCCATGTACACCACTATATCAACTTCTCTTAATATATAACTTCTCAATTCATCGTTAGGAGGTACGTAAATCCGGTTATTATACCTCATCAATCCGTCATTTTCGCAAGTATATCCTTCAAGTTTTGGTACCAACATGGTGTCTTGTTCGACATTTTCCTTTACCTCTTTATGTCAGTCATTGGCGCGTTGTATTTAGAATCATTTCTCAAAGATTCATCTGAAGAGGTATCATCAGAAACATGTGAGGTCTCCGACTCAACGCATCTTCCACTCTGTTCACCGATCAATTAATATACTTAATCTCAAATTTTGTTAGCTAAGTAATACTAAACAATGTTTTTTCCTCATGCTCAATTCATTTACGAAACAACTTCTCCATTCCACAGTGATATGTTTCCCTTTTTGTTCAAATGTATATCCATTCAGATAGTGTCTCCACACCTTCCAGGTGTACATAATGGCCAATAACTCCCAAACACATGTTGCATATTTAAACTCATGCCTTCTTAATTTCCTTTAGATGTAGGTGATCACTTAACCATCTTGCATCAATAATCTGCCTGTTGACCCTTCAAAATTCTTTCGCGCACTTCTTGGTCGATATAACTTCTCGTTTTCCTTCTGCAATTCCATGATCAGACTTGCCATCTTCAAAAAACCTTCGACAAACCGTTAGTAATATCCTTCTAAACCCAGAGAGTTGTGTGCTCCTAGTACGTTTGTTGGTGCAGGCCATTCCATAATAGCCTCTACCTTTTCTGGATCCACAATGATGCCTTCACCAGATATCACACATCCTAAGCAATGAATCCTCTATTGATAAAAGAGCATTTCAATAGTTTTCCATATAATTTGTTTTCTTGTAAACACTATAGTACCAAGCGCAAAAGTTCATCATGTTCTTCTGTAATCCAAGAATATGTCAACATCGTCAATGAATATGAATTTGTGGAACACCCCATTCATCAAGCTCATGAATACCCCTAGGGCGTTTGTCAATCCAAACAAGAAAATGGTAAACTCGTAATGCCTAAACCTCATCTTGAATGCGGGCTTAGGAATATCTTCCTCCTTGATCTGTAACTAGTGATATCCTGATCTCAAGTAGATCATTGAAAACATCATTGCAACTTTCATTTGGTCAAATAAATCGTCTATTCTTGGCAATGGATACTATTTCATCATCATTTCCTTGTTCAATTGAGGGTAGTCAATGCAAAATATCCACGACCCACAATTCTTTCGTATGAAACAGAATAGGCACACCTCAAGGAGACACATTTTGAAGTAAAATTCCTAGGTTCAAAAAACTCCTTTAATTGCAGTTTCAAATCCTGTAACTTAGGCATTGACCTATGATAAGGTGTTCTTGGTATCGAATTAGTTCCATGTTTTAAGTCGATGATAAATTCCAGCTCTGTTTCAGACGACAAACCTGGTAACTCTTCTGAGAACCCGTTCGCAAACTTTCATACTACCGAAAGGTTTTCTAATCCTTCCACCATGCCCTTGTCATTCAACGCTAGGATTGCATATATCTTGCATACTTGCGCATGCACTTATATAGCTGTAGGGAAGAATGAACCTCAAAGACACTCCCTAGGTTCTTCCTACAATAATTTTTCTTTGTCCCCCATCAACGTCAACTCAATCGTTTCATCTTACAGTCTGGTATCACATCATGTGATTCCAACCCATCCATAATGATCACAATGGAGTACGATCGTAATATCTTGATAATAGGTTGGGCTTTGTGACAAAATATCCCAAGTTAATGTGATAGTTTGTAATCCTTCCTCCAACCTTCTGTTTGGCACCTGATCTTCGGTCCAGATCTCCTGGTCTCCGAAGTAGAGGTTGTTGGCCAAACAACCTATGATCTGGTCTATTTTGCTGAACATAACTATCTTTCATTGTTTCTCTTCGGATGTCATTTTCCATATGGTATTGCAAGAGTCCTGCCCTGACCCCCACTGGTCATCTCTTCCTCAACTATGAGGGCCTTCTAGGTTGCATCTTGCAATGTCTGAGCTAATAGGATCCTCACCCTCACATGAATTGTTGGAGTTGAGGTCGAACACAAACTTGCTAACCTCCAGCTTCTCCATGTTCAAATGCAAATCATACTAAAGTAGCTCTAGAATCTATCTTCATACTCTGACACTATACAACCACCCTGTAGTAAGGTGTTGAACTCATTGAGATGGTGCTTAATGATTTCCCCTAACAAATACTTAACCTGAAACTATTCCTCGAACAGTTCCCATGACACATCTTCGACGACCATGTTTAGTTGAGGTAGGAGTGTCTTCCACCATAGAAGAGAGCTTCCCTTCATCTGAAATACCACCATGCATACCTTCACGTTGGAGGTGAAATAGTGAAGTGCAATGCACATCGCCCTGTTCTCCACCCAAGCCTCAGCGGTTGAGCCATCCGTGGAACCCGTCAACTCGGCAAGCTTAAGCCTCTTGAGTTCTCTATGAAAGTTAAAAGTACCCATTGGGGCGGATTGTGGACTCTAAGGGGGTACAGGCGTTCTGGCCTAATCTCTATCTAGTTGGTTTAAACAAGGCCTCTTACATCCTCTGGAAGGACCTAGTTAGACCAACAACATCCCTTCAACAATATTCTTCTGTCCAAGGAATTTTTCTCACCCTTGGGGTTTTAGACCCCTTTGGCATGGATGCTACTCAAGGCATTTTGACTCTACCCCTAGCACCACGTCTCTACCTCCACGACTTCCTCTAACCAGGATAACCATAGGGACAAATTCAAATTTTTAATTTATCGATAAATCATTAATCAATGTATAGTATAGAGGAAGGTGTAATGATCCATAATCACAGGCTTGAACCCTCTCTGATACCGTATGAAACAACCCTTCATTATGCCTAAGAAAGGTCGACGCACTAAAGGTAATTTTTTTCTTTTTTTGCGTTAAGAAATTAACATCAACACATGGTCACAACAACACCTAATCTACAAAATCATAAGTAAAAGAAGTATTATCTACAAATCAATAAAATCACTAACGACACATTCAACGTGTCAACGAAGGATAGAGACACATAAACATAAATAACATAGCAGATTAGCACATCATAACATCTTGAAGCAATTTACAACAACATTCAACAGATAATGAATATAAAATGACTACTCGCCCAACCTACCCTGTAATGTTAGGACCTCCAGGACACATAAGCGATGCTCAAGCCCAGGTTCCAATTGATTTTAATTGTTTAAGGTCTCAGGGATGGCGACTGTTCTGAGGAACAAGGAGGTGTCAACATCCCACTAGCACAATCATATCCAAGCAACTAGCTAAATCAACAACATCAACGATCATCCATTTCATCAATCCATCAATCCTAACACATCAATTAACCATGGTGCAAGGGTAATCATTATCGTTATCAATCATACATCAATGTTTAATTCATGGTGCATGTGATATCAAATTCTAACAATCATTCATAAACTTTAAATTTCATTTCACGCATGAAGTCTAATATATAAACAATCATTTACTACATCATATTTTCATTGCGCACAAGAAGTCTAATATCTAGAATCATCATTCATTTCATTAAATTATATTCGTGCAAGAAGTCTAGTTCTAGATCAATCATGCATCATCAATAATTAATATGCATCGGTCATAGATATTACATCAATCATCATCATTAAAATTCATGGTGCGTGAGCAATCTAAATTACTAATTATTAGCATACCCTATGGTGCAAATAATCTAATGCATAACCATTCTCACATCACATTTATTTCTTGGTGTAAAATATTATCAATTCTAGTATATCAACAAAATAATTAGATCCATTTGCTTACCCACAAAATCTCAATATCCTAAAATTTCAAAAATGAGAGTTGTAACTAGAGTTTTGTAGTTATATCCATATAATGATTTTATCTCCAAAGGATATAATAAGGAAGGGTCTACTTATTAAAAATTGTCTCTTCTCAGAATTAAATGGTAACTAAAAGAATATAACTAGTCTCCCTTGGAAGCATTAATATAATTTATCCCATACCAGATTATTCTATCCAACTTTAAATAGTTAAGAGTGAGTCAATGATCCTCTCAAGAAACCAAGGAAGTCCAATGTCTTAAGAAAAGCTTTGAAAATTCAAAACTACAAGAGTATTCTTTATAACTTTAACATGATCATTCATAATAAGTAAAATAAGGATTTAAAAGTAAAGAATCATGTTTACCCAAGCAATACTTAGTGGTACAAGTAAATAAGATCACCGTCTACCTAGATAAAGACATGAATTACCAATCAATCAAACTACAACAAAATGAAGGTATTCCAAAATTCAAGAGCATTAAGCAAATTGCATAAGGAATCTCCATGAAAAGTGATATTAATTTAATGTGAACAGTTCTTTAACCAATTAATTAATGGTCAACTAAGGATCACTAACTTTTGTTGAATTTAAATCCCAACTCCATTTTATTAGTCTTGTCTTCCAAATATCCATTCATTATTCTTCCTACTACCATTCCTTATCAACACTGGCACCCATCTTATGTTACCATAAAACAATGTCTAATTTGCAATCACTTATGTGACCTTACAAGATCTTTTATAACTTAGTAGACTGTAAGTAATACATGCAATTCATTTATAATTTTTTCAATTCTGATACAAGAGGGTAATATCTCACCCACACCCATCTCCCATAGTGGCATGCATCACATCCCATCACAACAGTTCATTACCTTTATAAAAATTATAACCATTCAATGCTAACCAATAATATTGGTATTATTTTTCTTCTCTTATCAAACAACATGTTTGTGTCCTTGATGACTTTGTGACAGGCTTGGCCTGAGAATCTTACATTCTCTTTTCTACCATGCCAGACATTGAGATTTGAAAAGTTGTTAGTAGTGATGTTGACAACCATGTAAAACTAGTTTAAGGAAAGACTTATAATAATAAATTGATCAGGTGAAAGTTGGAACATACCGATTCATACCAAGGTGGAAGATACTCACTATTGACTAAATTACCAGAATAGGATGAATTTTAGAGACACTAGTTTCAAATTCAGTATATGGTGAAATGGTAGAGAAGGAGAGATACATCAACCATAATAAAACTGTAACATTTCAGTATATTTCGGTAAACAAATTCGGTTTTTAAAATCAATCTAGGATTATTCTTATTTAACCATTGTGTAAGGGTTTAAATTCAATGGATAGTTCTTGTTGTATTCGAATTAAAATAAAAGTTGAAGAGGTCATGCTTCAGTGGAAGGAGGGTTGTAGAAAACAAAATCTGGAAAAATAATTTGCCAAAGGAGAATGAGAAGGAGGGCACACATGGCATACCTAAAATGTTCCTAGGAAAATAGTAAGAGGTGCACAAGTCACCCCAATTCCATTATGGGGATGAGCAAGAGGAAGGGTGCAAAGCTGGCCCAAAATTCATTCCTGAAGTGAGCAATGGGTGGGTACCCCTTGCATCCCAAAATTCTTACAATGATGGAGTAAGAGTGTGAGCGAAAAGTAAGCCAAAACACAGAGATAAAAATAAAAAATGTAGAGGCTCAAGTAAGATTTTTCCCCTCAATTAAACACATAGAGAATGAGTAAGATTCCTTGGGAAAGTGACTACTTCAATGCAGAGGAACGCCCTTTACGATTTTACTGAGGGAAGTTTATGAATCACATAGTACATCAAGGGATAAACGTCAAGAGTGAACCCCAGGTTGGGTGAATTATCATTGCAACAAGCATAGGGCACAAGAAAACGCCGGGAGAAAGGGTGATATTAAATGAAAAAATCAAATATGATTCAAGAGACATACAATGTCATGAAGGAACTCGAATCTAGGTGAAATCCTTGGGGAAAAATGTAGAGGAGAAAGGAAAAACCACTCTAGAATCAACACAGAGGTAAAACCTTAAAGAAATCTCAATCCATACTTAATAACACATATATTAACCCCCAAAATCTATATACGATAAATGCTTAATAGAGTGCGACTCAAACAAAAATACATAAAAATTTAATACATTGTAGCTCAAATGAAAATATCGTGACCGGAGATAGGATTCAATGATGATCTTCCATGCTTGTGTTTCATCCAGCTCCCTTCTTGCTAACAATGAATACTTCACCGGTACCTCCCAGCCAACACTAGGGGAACTCTTCTTCCCCCTTAGCCCCTCGAGCCACAAAGTTGTCTCGCAAAAACACAACCAGAAAACTATAGCTCCCAGCTCAAGAAAATCCCAACTCTCAGAAGTAAAATCAATCCAAGAAATTCTGATAGCATATCTTTAGTCATACCAGTCAACCCTCATATTTTTCCCTTTACCAATTTCTTTATAGGTGTTTTCTCATGACACATTCCTTTTTCACATTTAATTGGATTTTTAGTGAATTAATTTAGAATTGTTCCTCCCGTACACTTCTCACCCTCACCAATAGTTGCAAAAGAAAATTCCAAAATTTAATTTAATTAAAAGTCACTTTCCCTCACATCTCCTAAAAGTGCTCCCTAAATCACTCCTAGTTGTCTTTTATTCCTTTATTTCCAATTTAAGAATGACACCTTTCTAAATCTGTGATGAGTTAAAATAGGATTCTTCTCTAGTTAACTAGACTCTAGGTTCCTCTCTATTCTTACACATTCTTTTTATATTTATTTCCTTTCTCATCTTAATTTCCAATTTAACATTTCTTGCACATAATCATGTAATTAAATATGTAGATAAAATATTTCTCCTTTTTAATTCTTAACTTGATTTTTCTTCATCCCCCTATTATTTAATTTATTATTGGTTTTAGTCTTCTTACCCAATTTAGACTTGGGCTTAAAATTTTTAAACTAGGCTTAGAATTTTTAAGGGGATTTTATAATTAATAAAATTACCCATTTATTAATTATTTTTAAGTCCGACAATAGTCAAAACAAATTATTGTTTTCTAGGCACCTAGGTTCAATGACTCACCTTTATTAAAAAAAAATCGTGACATGCCCTTCAAGATGCACAACATGCTCCAAGGGTGCCACTCGCCTTTATTCAAGTTTTATTTATCTGACGTGCACTTCAAGATGAACTACGTGCTCCAAGGGTGCCACTCATCTTTGACTGATTTTGGTAGTTGTCCAACTCTTGGAGTCAATACTCCATCAGGCGAGCTTGTGAGAGACTAAGGGCCTCTAAGGAATAAGGACCTTGCCTTATTGCGCACCCCTTAGAATATTCATGAGCGACTGCCTCAGTCTTCCCTCAGGGCATCATGGATCTCTCAAAATAGGTAATCGTTAACCTACAATTCAAGCCACATTGGGAGTTCTAGTAGGCTATGGCAGGGCTCCTTCCACACCTCTCCCTCAATATCTGGTTGTTGTGCATGGCCCCTTTACTCCTTATGTGAGTTTGATTAGGAAGCAATCGTTATCCTGCATCCATCAATGAAACACTGCCAATGATCCAAAAACAACATCATAATATACCTTATCATATGTCACATGTGCATAAATAGAAATACCCAAACCATATACAGTCCACTCCTTGACTCAATCTTGAGTCCAAGGAGTTCTATTGATTCCATCAACATCCTCAATCTATTAAGAGTCCTGCACACTCAGGAGAAGCCCATCAATATCACATGTGTATACATAGATATCAAATAACATAACATCACAGTTCAATAACATCATCATCTAAATCCATAAGCGAAATAGAAAACCATATACTAAACCATATCACTTGCACGCAAGTGTCCTCAAAGAATAAGTCAAATTATGTTTGTGCAAGAGTGATATGTTACACAAGGCTAGCCAGATAAAATTCAAAATAAAGATAAAAGAAAGAGAATCACAACTGTAAAACAAAAATATGATCAACAAGCTACTAAGAAAACAAATGTAGAACATAAAGAAATAGAGAAAACCAGTAGTTCCTTTAACTTGGAAAATGAATTAAATAAGATCAAAATTCTTATTCCTTTGTTGGAAATTGAAAAAAATCATGTTTATCAAAAGCAAGTAATGAAAATGATTGATTGTTCCATTGAAAATACTCAACCTAATACATTAAATCTATGAGATGAAAGGCCCACTGTAATTTTTCGTCCCCGTATTGAGGAAAGAAGAGAAGCAGTGGAACCATTTTACATTTCTTTGATTGCTCATGAACATCTCTTACACAATAGCATGCTAGATTTAGGGGATTCTCACAATTTAATGCCTAAAATAGTCATGGAGAAGCTAGGTTTAGAAATCACAAAACCATATCATGACTATCCTACTTTGATGCAAGAAAGGTTAGATTCTTAGGAATGATCAAAGACCTTGTAGCACATTTAGCACAATTTCATGTAAAAAATGTTATGATGGATATAGTTTTGGCAGATGTTCCTATAAACTATGGTATGGATTTATCTATATAAACATGATTTTTTGCTGGAAATTGCAAAAAATCATGTTTATCAAAAGCAAGTAATGAAAATGATTGATGGTTCCATTGCAACTACTCAACCTAATACATTAAATATACAAGATGAAAGTCCCATTGTAATTTATTGTCCTCATATTGAGGAAAGAAGAGAAGAAGTGACACCATTTTACATTTATTGGATTGTTCATGAACATTTCTTACACAATAGCATGCTAGATTTAGGGGTTTCTCAGAATTTAATGCCTAAAATAGTCATGGAGAATCTGGGTTTACAAATCAAAAAAATATATCATGACCTATACTACTTTTATGAAAGAAAGGTTAGATGCCTAGGAATGATCAAAGACTGTGTAGTACATTTATCCCCAATTCCTGTAAGAGGTGTTACGATGGATATAGTTGTGGCAGATGTTCTTGTAAACTATGGCATGCATTTATCTAGATAACATGACTTTTTGTTGGAAATTGGAAAAAATCATGTTTATCAAAAGAAAGTAATGCAAATGATTGATTTTTCCATTGAAACTACTCAACCTAATACATTAAATATACAAGATGAAAGACCCACTATAATTTTTCTTCCTCGTATTGAGGAAAGAAGAGAAGCAGTGACACCATTTTACATTTCTTTGATTGTTAATGAAATTCTCTTACACAATAGAATGCTATATTTAGGGGTTTCTCACAATTTAGTGCCTAAAATAGTCGTGGAGAAGTTGGGTTTACAAATCACAAAACCTTATCATGACCTATACTACTTTGATGCAAGAAATCTTAGATACTTAGGAATGATCAAAGACCTTGTAGAATATTTAGCCCAAATTCCTGTAAAAGATGTTACGATGGATATAGTTGTGTCATATGTTCCTATAAACTATGGTATGCATTTATCTAGATATTGGGAAAATAAATTAGTTGGATCATTACAAATGGACATACCATATGCTACAATTACAGTCTTTGGTGGAGAAACCATGCGACTTTACAGGGAAACCAAACTAGCTTACCCAATTACTGACCACAATCATCCCAATAACTACCCTATTTTTTTCAAAAGATCAAGACTCAGGTTGTTTGATTTTATCTATAAATAATGAACAAATATTTCATACATAGATTGTAAATAATCCTTTGTGTAAAAATAAAGAGCCTGGAGATGGAATGTAGAAAATGTATTTTGATGGAGCTTCTATTTGGGAGGGTGTTGGAGCATGTATACTCCTAATTTCACCTTCTAGTAAATTCTTTCCATTTTTTTCATATAACAATTTGAAATAGATTCCACCAATAATGTTTGTGAATATGAATATTTCATGTTAGGATTGGAAATTGCTAGAAAAATGAAAATTACAAAGGTTATTGTCTATGGTGATGTAGAATTAATTGTTAAACAAATTAGGAAGATTCAACAAGCTAAACATCCTAGGATGAGATCCTACAGTAATTTTGCTTGGGATCTAATTGAAAATTCGTTTTTAGCCTTCAACATCCATGCAATACCAAGAAATCAAAATTAACAAGTTGATTCTTTAGTAGTAGTAGAAAGCACTTTCAAGCCTCATGAAGTTCCCAATATTAAATATGAAGTGTAAATTAAATACAGACCTTCAATTCCTCACAATGTCAAACATTGGCAAGTATTTCAAGATGATCAACAAATTATTTTTTTTTGGAAATGGTTGATGAATTTTCTGCAACTCATATTGACTAGGAATATGAAAAAGATAATGAGAAAATTAGTCATAATGGTCATTTTGATCCTAAATTGCAAAACATGATTTTTAACCATAAAATGATGGTGTTAGGAAACAATCAAATTCCAAAAGTATCGGTTCCACTAGAGAAACTATTTGATAAAGATGATGTTGTTGTTAAAACTATTGTTCATTCTAAAAATGAAAAGGTTGAAAATTTAAATATTGGATCTGAAAAAGAACCAAGAAATATCAATATCTCAAAACTTCTTCCTATTGATTAGAAGGTCAGGTATGTTTATTTTCTTAAAGAATTTATTGAAGTATTTGCATGGTCATATGAATATCTAAATACTTATGATACCAGTATTATTTAGCATAGAATTCCACCCAAATTATGATCTAAACTATTCTGACATAAATTTAGATAGGTAAATCCTATCCTCTTACCAGTTATTGAAAAAGAAGTGAAACAATTATTAGATGTAAAAATCAGAGTTCCTATTAGATATTATCCCCAGTTGCAAATTTGGTACCTATTAGAAGGAAGAATGTTGAAATAAGACTTTTTGTGGAATTTATAAACCTTAATAGATATTAATTAAAAGATAATTATCCTCTTCATAAAATGGATCATGTATTTCAAAAATTAGTGGGAGCTAATTAGATATCTATGATTGATGATTATTCAGGTTATGATCAGATTGTTGTGCATGAAAAAAACAAATATTTGACTGTACTCACTACACCTTGGGGAACCTTTATGTATGACAAAATTCCCTTTGGGATAATGAATTCAGGAGAAACATTTCAGAGGGTGATGGATATAAGATTTGTTGGAGAAAAGTACAAATTCATTGTGATTTATTTAGATTATCTAATTGTTTATTCTATATTAGATGATGATTATTTAAAACATCTTAGGAAAAATTTAATTAAAAGCTAAAAATATGGTTTTTCACTTAATCCTAAAAAATATTGTTTTTCTATGCTGGAAGGTAAATTACTTGGACACATTGTTTCAAAGGAAGAGATTAAGATTGACCCTCAATGTGTTGAAGCAATTAAAGTCATCGGTCTTCCAAGAAACAAGAAAGAGATTGAGTTTTTTCTACGAAAGATAAATTTTATGAGAAGATTCATCCTAATTTTGTTGAAGTGGTAAAGGATCTAATGGGAATGCTTAAAAAGGATAATGAAGTTAAATGATATTTATATTCCATATGTTCATTTGACCAGATCAAGAAATCCTCGGGAGAAGCACTGGTGCTAATAAGCCTATATTATTCAAAGGAACTCCCCATATTCTCTTTTGCTTCAGATAACACAATTGTTACAGTCCTTTTACAAAGAAATGTACAGAATCAAGAACAACCAATTACATTTTTTAGAAAAAGTTTAAGAGATTTTGAGCTTAAATATAACATCATAAAAAAAAAAATTATGCATTGGTTAATTCTCTCAAATATTTTACAGATTATGTTCTTCATTCCATAATAATTTCATATGTTCCTAGCAACACAGTAAAATAAGTATTGAATCATCCTGACATTGATGGAAAAAGAGGAAAATGGATAGCAAATATTCAAGATTATGAACTTGAAATAAAACCAACAAAACTGATTAAAGGTCAAGTTTTACCAAAACTTCTAGCTAAATCAAATTGCAAAGTTCCTAGAATAAATCAAATTGCATTAATAGCAACACAACCTTTAGCAACATTTGAGGAAAATTATTTGTAGCAGCCCTTAATTAAGGTTCAGGATAAGTTTTCTTCATCTCCTTGGCACAAAGACATTGTGTTTTACTTACAAAATCGTGAATTCCCACCTGATTTTAGTCAAGATAAAGCTATATCACTCAAAATTCAATAAATCAAGTATTGCATAATAGATGAAAAACTTTATTGGAAAGACTCTTTGGGAATTTTATTAAACCGTATAGTTGAATACTAAAATGAACGAATCATAGATGATTTCCAGAAAGGCATATGTGGAGGACACCATGCTTGGAGAGCCACAACATACAAAATTTTGAGAGCAGACTATTATTGGTCAAAGTTATTTTCAAAAGTGAATTCTAAGGTAAGATCATGTAGAGAATGTCAAATTTTTGTAGGAAAGAAAAATCTTCCTTACCATTAATACAAATAAAACTTGAAGCTCCTTTTCAACATTGGGGCCTAGAATTTATAGATGATATTCATCCTACTTCTAGTGCAAAACATAAGTGGATCTTAACTGCAATAGATTATTTTTCCAAATGGGTGGAAGCATTTTCTACCAAATTTTCAACTGATGCAGTTGTGATTAAATTCCTTGAATAAAATATCCTTTCTAGGTTTGGATGTCCTAGGAATATCATAATTGATAATGCACAAACTTTTAAACAAGTTGCAATGACATATTTTTGTCAAAAATATAATATTATTCTTGGAAATTATACAACCTATTACCCACAAGGTAATAGATTAGCATAGTCATCTAATAACAGTTTGATGAGAGTCATAGATAAAATTTTAACTGATAAAAAAAGGGTTTTGCATTCTCACTTAAAATTTGCACTCTAGGCCAACAAAATCAATACTAAAATATCCACAGGTATTTCTCCTTTAAAATTGATTTATGGAATTGATGTTATTCTCCCTATTAATCATGCTTTTCCTATGATGAAATTACTGTAGTATAGTGAAGAAGAGACCAATGACATTACCAGGAGAATAAACTAGCTGATTGAATTACAACAAATCAGAGAGAAAGTCAATGAAAAATTTCAAGAATATCAAGATAAAATGAAAGCCATTATTTATAGGAGAGAAGAAAAAATGAGTTTTATTCCTGGTAACCTAGTATTGAAATGGGACAACAAGAGATAATATCTTGGAAAACATGGAAATTTTAATCATTTGTCGCTTAGACCTTACAAAATTATTGTGGTTGAAGGAAACAACTCATACTCCCTTCAAAATATGGAAAGAGATTTGATGGAATTGCCTGTGAATGGGTGGTTATTGAAACATTTCATTCATTTTTTAAAGTTTTATTTTCCATTCATTGTACATTACCGGTTTTCTTTATTGTTTCTTCTAAATGTTTCAATTGTTAAAGAGTTTCTAATTAAATAATTTGAAATAAGTTTTGTTCTGAATTATGATTTGTAAAGATTCACCAATAATTGAGGATGACCTAGATAAACAAAACTAGAATGTTATTTCTTAGGAGAGTCTATTCACTTTTTTGTTAGAATTAGTTTAAGATGTGACATCACTAAATAAATTTTCTCTTTAAAAAGATAATGCCTTGTCTCCTCAAAATTTCAAAATATTAATAGAAAGGGTTGTCTCAACTGTTGATACATATTTTGACATGTTATTTTCAAACGAGAAAAGATAAAATTTTGTTTATATTCTCATAGAAGTTGAAATTGTATGCGTTTGGTAATTCTTTCTAGATAGATGCTTAAGAGTCAGACTAATAAGTGGTTGTTTACTCAAGACATATTACTGAAATGGTATATTTTAGAATGATAGAGTTAGGAATGAGGAAATGAAAACCTTATGACAATAATTTATCACTTGGGTATTTCTAACTAATCCTTGATAAACAAACATCATCCCTTAGATGTGAAAAAAATATTGACTTTCCCAATATCCTATAAATTATCAAAGAAAATAAAAGATATGGTGAAAGGAAATTCAAGTGGGAAATGCAGGTATCTTCACCGGGCTATGGATGCTCAATGGAAGTGAAACAAGTAATGTGATGTCAGGGTGACTACACCATAGGCTATGGATGTCTTTTGGAAGTATAACAACACCATGAGGATGAGGAAGAGTATAAATGAATATATTTATTTCTATACTCACTCAAAATAATGTCATCGTAAATAACTATGTTTTGACCTTAATAATTACCTTTAATATCTTAAAACTTTGAGTTACAAAACATCAGTTATAAAATTTGAGTTACAAAACACCAGTTATAAATATTTTCTTCTCATTAATCACTTCGTGAGAAGAAAACATATATTGTTGTTTTTAAGAGAAAATAGCCTTCACTAGAAGTGTTTGATTAGTTTTCTTTCAGAATAATGACTCCATAGTCCAAAAAAGGCACACAGTATACAATTCTTAAGTGTCTCGCAGGGAGGCACAATCCCCAGATTCACCTAGATGTTGTAACATAATCTAATATTTTCATAAAATCTAGAAGAAATTTTAAATTTAATAAATTGTTAGGTTTTATCAAAGTTTTAAGGTTTTGTAAATAATATTTGAATAAAATTTAGAGTTATATTAGTTTCAAAAAATCATATAAATACGAGTTCTATAGGGTTTATTTGTTGTTTGGATTAAGTTTGAATTATTTTAGTTTAAAAACTTTAGTATGTTAATGTTAATAAATTAGTATTATTAAAGTTTATTAGAAACTTTAATAATAATGTAATTTTATATATTTTTTATTTTATAAGACTTAATATTAATAGCACTCATGTTTGATTACAGATTTCACCTGATATTATAAATCGACGGTCCATGATCATTTGCAGCCCCACCCACTAGCTCGATGGTTAACAAACAAGAGGGAGGATGTGGAACTCAACCAGGATTAAAATAGTTTTTATGTTTCGAGCATTCATCAATTACGACCCCCTCGATCTATAGTTAGTATAACCACACCACCTTGCAATCAACACTCATTTGATGAGTGTCCAATTGTAACAGCCCTTCGGGCCAAGAAAATCTACTCAGTCAACTGGTGAAATTTTTTTTTTTTTTGTGACAGTGTGTGCGCGTGTGTAGAAGAGACATCCCCCTAGACTCTACGTCAACCTTGAACCAACAGGACGTAAGTAAGACAGACACAATCAAGACAACTCGACATGACATCACAACGACAAGAAGCAACGCCCCGAACTAGAGGCGGGCAACAAAGATATAGGCAGAGACAGATACCAGGGTTAAGCACAGTACGGTCACGGAATGAATGAATCCGTCAGTAGAGTCGTAGTAGTGGAACTGTGCCTTTAAACAGCCCGAGACTACTGATACGGCTCAAAATGTGTCGCAAGAGTGGAACTGTGCCTTTAAACAGCCCGAGACTCTTGATACGGCACCAGATCCCTTCCACCGAATTACACACAGACAAAAATACTAAAATACAAGAGGTGTCTATATCCCGCCCGACACGAACCGGCTACGCACAAGAAAGGTTTGCCAACCCAGTACCACATTACTTTTTAGAACCACACCCTTCCTTTA
>ML781673.1:316785-334722 GCA_009831015.1 Picea engelmannii
TCTCCCTCCACTCCCTATCCCTCTATATCACTATCTCTCTCTCTCTCCCTCACTCCCTCTATCTTCCCTTCTCTATTCAACAAGTCTCTCTCTCTACCCCCTCTATCCTTCTCTCCCTCCTTCCCTATCTCCACCCCCCCTCTAGCCCTATGTCATTCTCTCCCTCCTTCCCTCTCTCTCTCTACCTTCCTCTCTCTTTATCTCTCACACACATCTATCGCTCTCTCCCTCCACTCCCTATCCCTCTATATCACTATCTCTCTCTCTCTCCCTCCAACCTTCTCTCTCTCCCTTCCTCTGTCTATATTTCCTTCTCTCTTCAACAAATCTCTCTCTCTCTCTCTCTCTCTCTCTCTCTCTCTCTCTTCCTCCTTCCCTCAACCCCCCCTTCTCTATTCCCTCCCTCTTCCCCTCTCTCTCTCTCTCTTCCATCCTATGAATACATTGCCTCCCTAAAAGTTCTAGGATCATCATTAGTAATAGACAAAGAAACATTTGAACAGAAATCAAATGGGGTATACCTTTCTGGTATCCTTCTTTCTCAAACCGATCTCCTCAATACTGGGGTATGATGATCTTATTATTCTAATTCATGTTCTTATGTAGAGTTTGATTCATCATCCTTTAAATAAAACACTATTTTATTTGGTTCTTCCTTAATTGGTAGGAATTCTTGTTTAACAACATCCTTAATTTCTCTAAATACCACATCTCAGTTATACACAATCTTCTTAGTTTCTAGGCTCCAAATATTATAACCTTTGAGACCATATTTATGCCCAATAACGATACACTTTTCAGCCTTTTTATCTAGCTTACTCATGTTTTCCTTTGGAACATGAACATAGGCCTCATAGCCAAATACCTTGAGATGTGTGAGAGAAGGTTTCTTACTAGTATATACCTCTTATGGATTCTTGTGATCCAGTGTTGATGAGGGTGATATGTTGACCAAGTAAAATGAAATACCCATTGCCTCTTCCTAGAGTTCTTTCCCTAACCAGACACCACTGAGTATTCATATTTATTTTTACATCAACATCATGTTCATCCTTTTTGCAAATCCATTTTGTTGAGGTGTATATGGAGTATTCTTCTTCCTTTATATACCTCACTTCTTACAAAATTATTCAAATTCATTCCCGCAGAACTCTCTTCCATTATTTGTCCTCAACACCTTAATTTGTTTATCTGTTTTATTCTCAACAAGAGCCTTAAAATATTTAAACCTATCAAATACTTCATATTTCTTCTTGAGGAAATATATCCAAGTATTCCTCGAGAAGTCATCTATAAATGAGACATAATACACATATTTTCCCAATGATGGAACCGACATAGGTCCAAACACATCACTACAAACTAGCTGCAAAATTCCTTCTACTCCCGTTGCAAAAGAGGGGAATATTACCCGATTCTACGTCCCATATACACAATGTTCACAGAAATCAAAATCCAGATATCAATTAGACATACCTTCAACCATACCTTTACCGTATAGTATTCAAAAACCCTTCTCTCTGATATTCCCCAGTATTTGATGCCACAACATAACCTTTTCTCCAGACACTATAGGAGTTCCTTATTCTTCAACTCCAATATCATTAACAATGGAACTATTACACCCATCACTAATAGTTCTTCCTTGGAGCTGATATAGAGTTCCAAACCGAACTCCCTTCAGCAGCACCGTTGCTCCTCAAACCATCCTGTAGGTTTCCTTTTCAAATATTGTTTTTACACCTGCATCATCCATTTTGCTTATAGAAATCAAATTTATGGCCAATCCTGGGATGTGAAAAACACAAGGTAGTGTTCTAATCATTCCATCTATGAGCCTCAACTTGACTTTTCCTTAACCTTTGATTCTGGTTATCAAGTCATCACTTAGGAAAACATTATGTCAATCATACCTTTCATAATCACAAAACCACTCCCCATGGGGAGTCATATGAAAAGATGCACCTGAGTCAACCAACCATGCCTCATGATATGCATGTGTGCTTGAGGAATCCAAGTACACATCCCCTCCTTATTCCTTATAGGTATTTTCTTCTATTGAAGGATATTCTTCAGATCCATTATTTTTCTCAACTTTGTATCTACACTACTTCTTGTAGAGCCCTTATTTTCCACATCTCAAACATACCTTTAAAAACTTTCCAAGAGACTTAGATCTTCCCTTAGACTTAGATCTCCCACTTGAGGACTTAGATCTATTTATTTCATAGGAGCATCCTCTTGCAAATAACACATATGTTATCTATCCTTCCATGTTCTTTCATCTCATCTCCTCCGAAAACGAGGATGAGACCACTTCATAAAACTTGAAGGCAGTTCTATTACTACCTATGGCCACAACCAAACTATCCCACTAGTCTGGTAAAGAACACAGTAAACTGATACACTTATATTCATCTGAAATTTTAATCTCAATAGATATTAATTGACTTTACACATTATTGAAGTCATTAAAATTCTGTTCCACTGAGTCTCCATCTTCCATCCTCAGTTTATACAACTTATTTATCAGGAATATTTTATTTACTGGGGACTTCAACTGATGCAACTTCCCTAACTTATCCCATAAATATTTGGTTGTAGCTTCATCTGACACATTCAATAATACTAAATCTGAGAAACACGGTTGGATTCTACTCTTCGCCTTCCAATCCAAATTTTTCCAGTCATCTGTTGAAGTTCTTGTAGGTGCAGTACCTCGATCCGCCATGATCCACTGATATTGATCCAGATTATTTTCGGCATGAAATGACATTGGAGATATAATAAAGAAATGCACAGAGATATCACAGATATTCAATAATATAACAGAAATGTATCAGATATGCAACCATAAACATAGATATAGAGTAATACATGATTTCTATTAATGAAAGAAATGTACAGAGACTGTAAAAATACAGAGTGAAAAACTTGCTAGAATGGTGGTAGCTTATCTCTTAGAAGAGATGTGATGGGTACTCGCATTCGCAAGAAGATGATTACAATGAGTCTCTGAAGGAATTTTTACAATAAACAGTAATGCCAAAATTCCTAGACATCCAAAAACCTAACCCTAGGAGATGAAGCGCCAAAAGTCATGTGGGCCCCGTTTGGGCAAGTTAGTACATCAACTTCCAGGGGTCGTAACTTTTGCATACGATCTCCGTTTTAGGAGTATGATAGCTTGTTGGAAATGTATCATCGAGGAGATTCATTTTGGGGGCTCAATTATGCCTTTTTCTATCATTGAGAACCTCTATCTCGAAAAACCTTCATTTGGGCCCTCAAAATGGCCCTGGAAGTTAAAAACTGCTAAAAATAGTAAATTGCCAAATTTGCCAGAAAACTGTTTTGAGCCAGTCGAAAAAGGTGGGTACCCACCGATATCCACATAGATCAATACTCCCTCCTTAAAAATAAATGCTATCCATTGCATTGAGTTCCCGGGGGAGAGGGAAAATCATTTGCTAAATCTGCATCTTGGTGAGATGCTTGCCTTTCTAGAGATGTCGCGCCGCTCAGTTTGTGGAAGTCTGTCACGAACCTGTTGAGGCTGAGGCTATTCAACAATTCTGGCTACATGAGAGGATGGTGTGTAGAAGGAATATTTTCTCTTTGCTGCAACCTTGTCGACCTACTTTTGTTGGATAGAAGGTGCTTGGGGCGAAACTGTAGTGGTTGCAGTGTCCTTATGTTCCCATTTTGAATAGATTATGAAGAAGATGAATTTTGTTATATGAGATACTACCTTGTGGCACTTTTTAGGTGGAACAGTAGTCAAAACTACCTCTGGTATTATGTAGAGATGACTCCTTATAGAGACAATGACACTGTGGGGTCGAGACTCATAAACAACGTGACGTTTCCACATATATGGTTGGCGCAAGAGAACATCACAGACATCTAGTGGGGAAACATCACATAATACCTCATCCTTGAAGGTTTGGATGCCATATGACAATCAACATTGCTGGCTAACACGAAGATCTCATTCTTAGCGAAGCCACCCGATGTTGTATGGCTGCGGGTGTGGTGTTGTCGACAATCCCATCTGTTTGATGACCTCTGCTGAGATGAGGTTCTTTGGGCTTCCACTATCAACAATAAAATGCAGTGAGGTTCCCTTCACCCACATTTGTCAATGAAAAAGGAACTTCCCCTCTTTAGGATCTATTGGTTCTTCTGGTTGAATTGCTATGGTCGCGACAATAGCAGTGGGGTCTGCGACAATGATCTATCATTTACCATTATTTTCAGAAATAGATTCTGAATCAGGGTTCGGCTCCTTGTCTTTGATCTCAACCACCAATGATTTTTTTGAGCGACATTCATCGGTGTTGTTCCAGTGGCTTTTGTGGAAATCACACCATTTTCTAGTGTCCTTCTTTGTCTTCCTGTGACCCTTCTTTTCATGTGGCTTGGACTAGTTTTCAAGAGACTGTTTGTTAGGGACATATTTGTCATACTTTGGTTGTTGCAGATTTGCAGAACCAAAATCCCATTTGTTCAGGTGCTTAAATTTCTTATTGATTTTAACAACATATCGATAGGTATCACCAAGTGATGAGATGTCTAGAAAATCCATTTCAGTTGGGATGTATCTGTGTAGAGCCCCACGGTATTTCAAAACCAAATGTCGTTCCGAGTCTTTGATACCCAGCTTGGTGCGCAAGTTATGGAAGGTATTGGTGAACTCCAGAACTTCTTGGCCCCTCTCTTTCCATAGTGTGGTCCATCTCATATAATGGTCCTCATAGTTTCCAATAGGGTAATATTGTTCCTTTACGACATCCACAGAAAAATCCCAAGTGGGATCGACCCCATATATTTCAGAATCCTATGTGGAACTCTACTCCCAATAAGTTTCCCACCAATGTTTGACATGGGGGAGAGCTTTAAGCAGTGAGAAGGTGATCTTTTCTTTGTCAGAATATTTGTGAACAAAGAAATAACCTTCTAGCAGATTTAACCATTTGTCTACAGATTTTGCATCTATCTGTCATTCAAATACAAAAATATCAAAATTGACTTGTACCTTGAAAGGCGAGGTGCCCCCAAAGTGGCCTCTTGATGAATATGCACCTGTTTCTATTGGCAAGTGTTGAAGGATGTGGGAAAAATTCTCCATCATTTCATCCCTCTGTCGCGTGAGAGATTGCTCAAGCAACAGACTGATAGGATCGTCTGCTCCATCGTTTTTCTTTTCTTCCGCAATTGAGGGTTTCTTAGGTGTGCGAGAGCGACTGTCCTTAAGAGATACCAGATCGAGACCCAAATTTCTATACTCAGACCTCGTCAGGGACATGCACTGAAAAAAACGACCAAGAACAACCTGCTCTTATACCACTGATCCAGATTATTTTCGGCACAAAATAAGATCGGAGATATAATAAAGAAATGCACAGAGATATCACATATATTCAATAATATAACAAAAATGTATCATATATGAAACCATAAACACAGATATACAGTAATACATGATTTCTATTAATGAAAGAAATGTACAGAGACTGTAAAAATACAGAGTGAAAGACTTGCTAGAATGGTGGCAGCTTATCTCTAAGAAGAGATGTGACGCCTACTCACATTCGCAGGAAGATGATTACAATGAGGCTATGAAGGAATTTTTACAATAAACAGGAATGCCAAAAGTTTTATACATACAAAAACTTAACCCTAGGATATGAAGCACCAAAAGTCATGTGGGCCCCGTTTGGGTAAGTTAGTACATCAACTTCCCGGGGTCGTAACTTTTTCATACGATCTCCGTTTTAGGCGTATGATAGTTCGTTGGAAATGTATCATCAAGGAGATTCATTTTGGGGGCTCAATTATGCCTTCATATATCATTGAGAACCTCTATCTCTAAAAACCTTCATTCGGGCCCTCAAAATGGCCCTGGAAGTTAAAAACTGCTAAAAATAGTAAATTGTCAAATTTGCCAGAAAATTATTTTGAGCCAGTCGGAAAAGGTGGGTGGCCACGAATATCCAGCTGGATCAAATATCTTTCCATCAACATATATTCCATCTTGAGCTTCCACAACTCAAAAAATTTCCCATTAAACTTCTCGATATCCATTTTCGAACTACTCACCATTTCTTTTCATTAGAAAAATCAATACCACAGATATCCCACTATAACAAGGCTTATCACAAACCCGAGCCAAACCCTTGACCACAAAGGAGTCCCCCTGAAGCCATCAAATATCTAATACCAAATGTAGATTTTAACCTTGTACAATATTTTACTGCATTCAATTTTCAATTAAAAAATAGAAAAGATACAATGGAAAATACACACATTACACAGATATTTTTCCCCTGGAAACCCAAATTGAGAAAACAAATATATTTTATATTCATTCATAGTGATATATTGTTTACAATACAATATTCATATAGAATCCAAGGACATCCAAAACTATAACCCAATGAACTGGATTAGTCAACAAACTTAATTCCTTAACCAGAAATAGAAAGCCATCGAAAAAAACCATGTGCCAAAAAACCACCCAACAATGGACATGACAATCGATGCGACATGAAAAATTAGGAAAAAATGAGACACATTTCCCGAGGAAAAAACATTCTCAGGGGCTATCTCCCCCCTTCGACCCCCCAAAGGGGGGCTTAGCTCTCCCCCCTTAAACCCCCCTACGCACTCGATGCAACATAGCAGACACTAGAGCTAGTCATGCAAAGAATATAACACATACCCAAAACCCTAGAAAACAATTCGGCTTAGTAAAAGAATTAGTATCAAAGTATTATTTTCTAAAAGGGAAAGTCAGCCCAAAAAAGTAATAAGAACCACTATAAATAACAGATGACCTAGCTCATTTTTATACACTCACTTCACTCACTCTCTTAGTAAAGGATAGTGCAAGTTTGGAGCTGCAACTGCAAGATAGGAAGATGGATACTCTTGGGTGATTCTTGGTCTCTCTCTAGAAACATCTAGCCTATGATGTGCACCCTATCTTCTAGTATATCTTGGTGATATTATTGGTGATGTCTTGTAGAAAATTGGTGGTATTCTTGGTGACATCTTGAAAGAAGTGAAGATGAAACTACTACAACTAAGTATTGTTCTTGTTATGTGGCTTTGGGACATATTGTATGGTGAGCTATCTTTAGAGAAAGATGTTCTTTCTTAGTTATCTATTTGTTCTAGTGTTGCTTCCATAATCATTATATCTAAAAAAGGTTATGGTGCTAAGGGGTGGTTGTGTGCCTATTATTAGGTGACAATAGTGATATTGTCTATGGTAAAACAAGAACATCAAATTTTTAATAGGTTATGGGCCCACACCACATTCAGGAAAGTCTAACTGTTGGAAGGTAAAATGGTAGTTCTTTGTTAAGCTCGTTGTGGCGCCATTTGTAGTTGCAACTAGTGTTTCAGATTTTGCAGTTGCAACAAACCCTAACCTAACTTTCTGGGAACTTCAATTTGAACAACACTAAGGTCCTATGAGGCTCCCAACTAAGTTCTATCTTTGACATTGATATTGGCTCTAAGTTTCAATCTTCAAAGCTATCCTTTGTTTTTTTTAGGACAACAAACAATTCAGTAACTTTCCACCCATAGTAATTGTAGGTTAAGTGTTCTTTGAGGTGCCCTTGGAAGTGTTTTTGTAACCCAAAATTATCACATGAAATATAACTCAAAACAAGTAACACTCCTCTAGATATTAACAACACAAGCAAGTTTATCTACACTCTAAGCATGCATGAAATGAACACAAGTTTTTTTGGTCAACATGACCCTGGATAAACCCCCCCTTAGGGAAAACCAGTTTGGAATGGAAGTATATATAATTGGTGTCTAAAGCATGAGATACAGCAAGAAATACAATATGATGGAGCATGTATAGAAATAAATCTCCTCTTGGGACTTGCTAAAGGAACCAGGAAGAAATGCACCCAAAACTAGTGTTCCTCTTCCTCATGCTGCCAAATCCACTGAAGTGAAGCTCCCTTGAACTTGGATGCTCTAAAGAAGAATCCCTTGTACAAAAATGTGTTGTTGTGTGCTACCTCTCCATTGAAACAAACAGATTCGACTTCCTCCAATTGTAGCTCCTCCCTGCTAGGTGTGAGCCCTCCTCCAATGGTGCGCCCTCCTCCAAGCAAGTGTGATTACCACTAAATAATAGGGTCTCTAGCTTCCATAGCTCCTCCATGAATAGAAGCACCCAACATTCCCTCTTACAATGCCTCCAACCTCATGCTCATGCTCTTCCTCAAGCCCTCCAAGTGAACATAGGAGTGAATGAGCCTCTTTAGGCCTCTTGTGCCCTCCTTGATAAAATCATAAGGAAACCTAAAAGTGAATGGCTAGGATCATCCCAAGCCATTCATAATCAATGGTTGAGATCATCCCACAATAATATCAACCTAAAACCCACTTTGCATTAAGTTCTCTTAGTCTACTTTATGTCCCTCAATTCACCCACAATGTGAATTAATAGTCGCTTTAGGCTAAAATGACCAAATTTCACTTTTGACTCAAATATCTTAAGTCAAAGTGAAATTAGACATAAAGTACAAAGTACAAGAGTATCAACATCTCCCTCTTGTGGTTAGAGGCTCCAAACCACAAGGGAACCACTTCTCGATGTACACCAAAACTCAACACAATTGAGACGTTTGGAATATTTACTAGAAATTCTAGTGCACCTTAGCCTAGCACACCTCTTGCTACCCTCATCTAGCAAAAATGATAAGTTTGATTTTTTGGGTCAAAGTAAAAGTTTGATTGGTCAAAGTCAAAGTCAAAGGTTGACTTTTGGTCAAAATTAAGTTTATGGTCAAAGTTGAAATTTCATATTTTCTAGCTTTCTCTAACCATTGAACCTTCTTGATTTAGTTTCTAACCTCTTCTTGTGAAGATGGTGTCTAGTTTTGGATCAGAATAGAAGATAAGCAATGCTGCAAATTTCAAAGGTATGCACTTATATATGCTTTTCATGTTATATCATCCAACAAAGCATGAGTGATTTTTGCAGGGAATGTACAAGAGACCTTGTCCAAGCAGTGATCTTGTATTCAATACATTGAGAGGAACAATCAGTTGAGGCTCCAGGTTCCAGGTTTGATTGATCAAATTGTTAAGTTTCAATTTTCACAATTCAATTTTGATAGTTCCTATAATAGAAGTAAAAACTATAGTTCTGACAATAATATTTGAAAAGGTTCTATTATTGTTAGGTATACTTGGTTTCATTAAAGTACTATTGATATAGATTTCTATTGCACTTGTTTGCAAAATGAAATAACATCTCTTCTAGGATACATTTCTTGTTTCCGGGCAGGTCACCTTCGTAATTCTATGATGATCACTATCTTGTTATGTTCTTATCAAAATGCTATTGGAAATAATTTTGCTCTTGTTATTCTTGTTCGAAGAAGGTCACAGGAGATATCTTTGAGAAGGAGATACATTAACAATTTCAAATGTGGAGCAGATGACTCCATCAAGTGGTAAGACAAGTGACATCCCCAAGTACCAATTGTAATGGAAGTGTGGAAAGAAAAAGGATTTTTGAACATCGTTCACTCATATGTGTGTGAACCAAATGTCAACCTCCTCACTAAGTGGAAGATAAAGATCTCCAGGTTCGATAATGGAGGATAATATACCTCCAAAAATATTGTTTCCTTTTGTAAAGAAGCTAGGATTATGAGGGAGATAATTTTCCTACATAATCCTCAATAGAATGGTCTAGAAGAAAGAAAGAACTGATCTATTGAAGCATTTGTTAAGGAAATGATGAATGACCAGAATCTATCCATGGTTCTATGGGGAGAAGAAGCTATGGGATTTGTATATGTTAAGAATAGAAGTCCTCATCGTATATTGAAGAACATGACTCCAGAAGAAGATTTCTTCAAAAAGAATCCAAGTGTTGAACACTTGAGTATCTCTGGTTGTCAACGAAGAAGAAATAATGGAAGGAAGCTATGATATAAGAATATTGTTCCATCATGAAAAATGATGTATGGGAAATTGTGGCTAGACCTGAAGGAAAGTAGATCGATAAATATAAGGAAAGAATTGTGGCTAGAGGGTTCTCCTAGTAGGATGGAGAAATATATGATGATATTTTTTCTCCAATTTCTAGATACACCTCTATTAGAGCCATCATATCTCTTCCATCATCCATGTGTTGGAGTTTACATCAAATGGATGTAAAGACCATTTTTCTCAATGGAGTAATTGAGGAAGAAGTATACATAGAGTAACCTCAAGGTTTAGAGGTACACTCGATAGAAACCCATGTATGAATAAGGCCTTGTACAGACTCAAGCAAGCTCGAAGAGCTTGGTATGCACAAATTGACAATTAATTGACGAGACATGGATTTTCCAAGAGCTATGTTGATCCATATCCTTATTACAAGGTTCTGAATGATGGACCTGTGATCTGGCTACTATATGTTGATGTTTTTTTTCTGACATGTGTAAGAGGGAGCTAGCCTATGAATTTGATATGAAGTATCTTGGTCTCATGCATTATTATTTGGGATTAGAAATATAGTAGAAGCATGGTGAAATCTTCCTAGGGAAAGGGAGGTATGCTGTAAATATCCTTCGAAGGTTTGGAATGATGGATTGCAAATCCATGGAAACTCCAATGGAAACAAGCACATCGAATATTTTAACATCTCCCTCTCTCCCCCCTCCCACCTCTCTATCTCCCATTATCTATTACACCCACCCCCCTGCTTCTTCCTCTATCTCATTATTTACCCCCTCTCTCATTATCTCCTTCCTCTCTCTCTCTCTCTCTCTCTCTCTCTCTCTCTCTCTCTCTCTCTCTCTTTTCCCTCTCTCTCTCTCTCCCTCCCTTTCTCTCTCCCCCACTCCTTCTCACCTCTCTCTAATACAAACACTGTCCCTCTCCTCCCTCTACAACTCTCTCCCTCTCTCCTTCTTTCCCTCTCATTATCTACCCCACTCTCCCCCTTCTCTCTCTTTACCTCTATCCCTCCCTCCATCTCTCTCCATCTATATCCCCCTTGCTCTCCCCCCCTCTCATTCTCTACCTCTCTCCCACTCTCTCTACCTCTCTTCCTTCTCTTTACCCACCCTCTCTAACTCTCTTCCCTTCTACCCCTCTATCCCCTTGTCTCTCCCCAATCCACCTCTCTTCCCCTATATCTCCACCTTCCTCCCCATATTTATCTCTCACTCTCTCTCTCCTGTTGTTGCCCCCCTCTCTCTCTTGAACATGACCCTCTCTCACTCTATCCCCCCTCTGCCTCTCTCTCTCCCCCCTCTTCCCTCACCCCTCTTCCTCTCTCTCTCTCTCTCTCTCATCTACCCCTTTCTCTCGTCACTGCCTATTACCACCCTCTCTTTCTCTCTACCCCCATATTCCCCTCTATCCTTATTTCCCTCTCTCTATATATCTCCCCCCCCCTCTACCCCTCTCTCACTCTCTCCCTCCTCCCCCGCCCCCCTTCTCTCTCTCTCTCTGCCCCATATTCCCCTCTCTCTCCAACCCTCGCCCTATCACCCCTTTTCTCCCTCCCTCTAAATTATCTTCACTCTTCAACAAGTCTCTCTCTCTACCCTATCTTCCCCTCTATCCATGTTTCCCTCTCTCCACCCACCTGATGGCCCTTTTTCACTCTCTCCCTCCTTCCCCCTCTCTCTCTCTACCTTCCTCTCTCTTTATCTCACACACACATCAACCCCTCTCTTCCTCCACTCCCTATCCCTCTATCTCTCTCTCTCTCTCTCTCTCTCTTCCTCCCTCTATCTTTCCTTCTCTCTTCAACAACTCTCTCTCTCTCTCTCTCTCTCTCTCTCTCTCTCTATTCCCCTTGCTTTCTCTCTCTCCCTCTTTGTCCTCTATCCCCCTTTTCTCCTCTCTCTCTCTCTCCTACACTCTCTCTCAATCCCCACTTACACGGTCTCTATCTCACTCCCTCTTTCTTCCCCTCTCTCTACACCTCTCTCCCACCCTCCTTTCTCTTCCTAACCTCCTCTCTCTTCCCCTTTTCCCCTCTCTCTCTCCCTCAAACTTTTTGTCAATAATCTGACATAGTTTATTGACATGTTTAATGAAATTTTACTAAAGAAAATGAAGTAATACAAGTTGAGTAACAAGAAGATAATGATGTGGCAATATGGGTTTGGAGGATATAAAGTCAAATTCATCACACTTACATTGCACATGCAATGAGGGACATGGAATGTTTTTCATTCTTTTTTTCTCACAAATAATTCACCCGGACTCATATATCATTATTAAAGCACCGCCCTTTTGATCATGAACATTTATAATTTAATATTTTCCAAAATTATTGGAATGTTTCTCATTATTTCTTCTCACGAAGAATTCACCCGACTAGTGTTTCATCACTAGTATTTCATTATTAAAAAACTATCCCTTTTGACCATGAACATTTATTATTGAATATTGCCAAAAATGGACTATAGCAGATGTAAAGATGAGATGGATTAAGAAAACAGATTGACTCAAAACATTGGCTTCTCTGCCTAACTCTCCTGATCTAGGAACGAACAAAGGTAGTCACCAACTTAACTTCAAAAATAAAACCCAAAACAAATTTACAGAAATGTCTCGCTCCCTCAAGTTACTCTAAATGTAGCTAGATTTATTCCAAGACAACAATAAACTTTATAGAGTTCAATTAACTGGGTTGGACTCTTAGAAATATCACATATTTGCATTCATAGAAGCTATAACAGATTACTTTAATTTTTTGATCAAACGAGCTCATCCCACAGGGAGAAATCTATATAAGGTACATTGTAAATGTAAACCTAAGTTGGGACAACGGTTTTTTAGCAGACACAAACACGATTTCATGAGGACTCCAAATAAAAAAAACTTCTAAAAATTTTTCTGGTATAAATTCTAAATTGAATGGCCTATACCTAAAAACTAAGTCCTATGTATTCAAATTTGGATAATTCTAAAAATTATAATTCCAACTTCCTATATCTAAAAACTATTAAAAAACTAAGGGTTGTGTACTAAAATTTGGGAAAGTCATATCGGTTAAATTTGGATAACTCCAAATGAAAAGAAAAGAAGTGGAGTTTGGAATGTCCATCTCCAATGGAGAGTCTCTTAACCCTAAAAAACCGTAAAACCGTAAGTAATCAGGGAAACCAAAGATCACTCTACGGATTGGAAGCGATTTAACATCGAATTTCCCGGGCTCTCGCCAGAAGCAAGTAAGCATGGTTAGATGGTTAAAGTTGATAGATGGACTATAAGAATGTTTTTACGGTGTCTAGTCAAGGAAGGTTTCCAAATTAGAAACACTCTTTAATAATAATAATTAAGGCTAAAGTTATTATCTTCCCATTCTATCTATGTTTTTGACAATTTTTAGCCCAAAACATCTACATCCAGATCTTAGCCCAAAACATCTACATCCAGATCGTGACTAGAAAGATGGGTGATGACAATGAAATTGTACGTGTATTCGACAATGAAAACTCAAATGAAACTCAAGAGATCCACACTTCTTTAAAGGCAACTGAATTGAATTCCTTGATTTATTATTCAATTCAATAAAAAAACACAAGAATTTGGAACAGTTCCCTAAATACATACCATCTATATATAATTAGATTTAAAGTAACGTGCTCAGCTTTTTTAATGGGTGTAGTTTAAATTTTCTATATTTTTTTATTTTTCTGATTATTATGAGAATAGGGCATTGCAGTTGTTGAAAAAATCTTAATTTTATAATGTTCAAATCCTATTTCTGAATATATAAATCTATTCAGTACAATCAAGAACCCCAAAATATCTAGAATCTATATACTAAAGTACTAAATTATCTCACACCAACCATTTTTCTAAATTTATAATTTTTTTTAATGGTAAAAAAAAATCCAAAAATAAATAAAAATGTAAAATGTTTAAAATACATTTCAATGCGTTGGCTGAGCTGTCGTTGTTCCGTTACGTCTAGTAACAGAATATGGTGTGCAAATGTATTCAAATGATGGTGGGATACTGATTCAACACATTACCATATAACTGCATGAAATGTTCCATCTATACTTGGGGTACGTGTCAATAATTGTAGTTCTGATATTATTTTTTTAGTTTCATTGACTAGCACTTCTGTGAACTATTATGATCCTTTCGTCTCCATGAATTATCTTTTGTAGTTTTCTAAATAGTGAAGCAAATAAACACCATCACAGTTATGAAGTCTTTATTTAATATGCTACAGATACCTTAAATTGAGTTGTTCATATTTGTTGAAGAGGCATACCAGTCGTTATACCATAACTATTTAACACGGGGTTTACATTACAAATGAGCCGTGCATATCATAGCATTGATTGTTTATTTATATTGCTGCTATATTTAAAACATTTTCCTACAAGTGTTATGATAAGGCCTTAATGATGGGTTTAAGATCTCAAGACCTTCTGTAAGCTATTATAAAAGACTACAACATTTTAGAAAAAGGTGAAAAGAGAGAATAAATAGCCAGAAGCAGGGGAGATGCTTACCTGGAACCCACATGTGATCGAGGGATATTTGATATTGCAATTCAATTAGCAAGGGAAAGGCCTCCTCCACCGATTCATCTAGTTCCTCTTCCAACAGATATACCCACATAACAGTAACCATACCCACAGGTAACCAACGATGAGCAGATACCATGCTTGCAATTTTACGTCCATTAAGTATGTCCATTTGAATGAGAAATTCCTCTTTCTTATCACATGAACAAATAGATTCCTACATCTACGCCATAATCAAATTCCAATCCATGTCCTTGCGGAGGCCCGACCGCATATATAACACAAAAGACCACTGTAAAGCATTGCTCCATGTCCTTTTGGTTGCTCGGATTGCAGATATAACAAAGAATACCATTGCATGAAGCCACAAACCTATTGAGAGATTTCTTCAATTGTCCATTAATTCTATGAAGCTCGTTGTAATCCAGAAATGCGGTATAGAGATGGAAGAAGGTTTGTGAGATTCCATGATATTACAGAATTGCATGGCTATAGAGTGAGATCGTCCTGGGCTGGGCTGGGCAAACAAATAAGAAGGAACCCTTGTAAGATTAAGATTTATAATTCTTCTGTAACGAATAGTTTCCTTGCTTTTGCGTGGATTGCTTATGTTAGTTTTGTTTTTGTAACGGATAGCTTCCTTGCTTTTGCATGGATTGCTTATGATAGTTTCTTTTCTTTTGTAACGGATAGTTTCTTTTCTTTTGGAATGCCTCGCTGGATGAATATCGCTTATTGGAGAGAACCAGGATGTGTCATCGGAAAAGCAAAAAGAGCGTGTCTTCTGACCGTTCCGAGATTTTAAAATGCCACCTGAACGATGTATATACAATTCAGGTTTGATGGATATACAAAATGCTATGTGGACGGGTCTGTACCAAATCATACGAGCCTTATGCATGCTGGTTGTATTAAAAATGCCACGTGGACCGTGTATACAAACATACCGGGGTGTTGGTTGCAGATCTTGCCTGAGATGCATCAAACATATTAACTGCAACTTTGATCTCATCTTTCATCTTCGGAAAAAAATGGAAAAAGAGACCAAATTGAATTAACTAAGATACTTCCTACCATATTGCATGCATTCCCTTTTCAAAAGTAGTAAATTAAGCAAATGAATCTCAAAGAATTGAAAATGATCTGCATGCATTTCCTTTCGAAAAGTAGTAAATTAAGCGAATGAATCTCAAAGAACTGAAAATGATTTGCATGCATTTCCTTTCCAAAAGTAGTAAATTAAGCAAATGAATCTGAAAGAACTAATGATTTACATGCATTTCCTTTCCAAAAGTAGTAAATTAAGCAAATGAATCTCAAAGAATTGAAAATCATTTGCTGGTCCAGAAAGAATCGATCCCAGGGTCGTACATATAGGCTTTGTCATTGTTTATTTTTCAACCAAGAATCCATCCTAAAAATGTGCACAATTACTCTAATAAACCATGGTTTAGAAGTTGGGTGCTTCTGAGGTCAAAATAAATATGAATGATTTTATAAGTTTGTATGGTTTCTGGAAGCCACAATGAATATGAATGAAGCATTGCTACTTAATATGAACAAGTACTGTATGGCAGCGTAGTCTGTCGAATTGAAACTATCAAGAAAATTCTTGGTGATTGTTGTTAGATTCAGTGTGACAACCAAGAGAGTTGGTCAGTCCGTAGCAGAAAAATCTCTTAGGCCACCGACTGCAAGGGAGAAATCCTAACAAGAGAAGGAAGGAACTGACTCCTTATTGCAACAGGTCGATTATTTTATTAGAAAATGGAGTTTTTTTTTAAGTGAACAAGTTAACAATGAATTTGAGGATCAAGATCTACAGTCAAGATCCATTCAAGAGTTTGTAGGAGCGTGGAAAGTCATCGGATCAGGAGGATATGCACGGAGGCTAATTGGCAAAGTCCTTTAGATTTCGTCCATTCAGAGAATTTTGCGTGAGGAGAAGTCAAGACCCCCAAAGTCTAGAAGGCCGAAGTGAATCATGGCCATTCAAAAAATGGGGACACATGTCAGTATATCATGTACTCTGACAGATTAGAGTTTCGGTGGAAGTAGGAGTGGAGGACTCCTGAAGTCTCGAAGACCTGAAGTTCACTTGGGTCATCCATCGTAAAGGACACATGTCATTAAATCAGGCAATCTAGAGGATAGGAACTCCGAGAGAATAGTGTGAAGAGAAGGTTGATCTCTCTAAAGTCTTGAAGTCCGGAGTAGATCTGGACCGTTGATCACAGGAGGGTATGTGGAAACATATCTAGAAGTTCAGAGGTCCCACACTTTGGGAAAAATCGAGCAATGTTGGTTAGAATCATGGAGGCCCAAAGCCCCAGAGTAAATCCCAACCGTCCATTGGAGAGGATGTGTGGCACAAGATCTTGTAGTCTGAGGATTTGACACTTTGACAACTTTGCATCGTCGTGTAGATAGGAAGGAAATTGTCGAAGTTCTAGAGGACATCCTAGTCGTTGATCACCAAAGGACACGTCGAGGCAAGAGAGCTTGTTCTACATTTCAGCATAGGGATATATAAGGCATCGCGTTGTTTGACAACCAAAGAGAATCTCTGAAGCTTGAAGGGAATTGATCTCAACTGTCGATCGGTCAGAGCGTTGTGGATCGTCGATATGAAACTCGATGAAAGCGCTTTTTGGCGATCCAAGAAAGTTGTGGAAAAAGAATGTTGTGAAGAAATTTGTCAAAGCCCAAAGATATAATTTGGCCCATCTATCTCGGACTTCATTGTGGATCATCGATCTAGCATCCTAGTGTTTGACAGTTCAGAAAATTTGCATTGGGAGATAAAGAGGGATAGAAAGGTCCCGAAGTCCCAAAATTTTCGGAGGAAGAAGCTTTGGCCAATGGTTTTGGCCCTTAGTCTCCAGGGAGGATTTGTAAGCACTTGTCGACTCCCAAAAAGAAAAATTGCACTCATGAAGAAGTTTTAAGTACGTTTTCATTAAGATACTTAATCCTCTCACTCTCTACCTCTCTCCCACTCTCTCCACTGCTCTTCTTAATCCTTCTTTCATCTATTAAATATTTAATTGTTTGAAACATTAAAATGATTCCCTCAAAATCTAATATTTGAAGTAATGAAGATAAGTGATTAAGCTCTGATGTGAATCTGGAAAACCCTATGTTTAAGGACAGATCAATTCAAAACAAATTTATTAAATTTAATGGATGCATTAGCATAGCTTCCTATCCATAAACATATGAAGGGTTATATCGCCCTCTCTCCCCCCTCTCTCCCTATCTCTCTCTAATTCAATTTCTCTCCTCTCTCTCACACTCATTTTCCCCTCTCTCCCTCTCTCTCCCTCCCAACCTCTTTGTCTCTCTCTAAATGTCTCTCCCTTCCTCTCTTTGTATATATATATATATATATATA
>ML781673.1:361486-378232 GCA_009831015.1 Picea engelmannii
CCTAAGTCTAAAACTTTTCTAGGGTAAAAATTTAGTCTAACCTTAAGAAAAAGACCCTAGAATAAAAATAACAATTTACACAAAAACCCACTTAAGTAATAGTTGGGTCTTCATAAAATTCTTGGGGTAAATGACAAGAGTAATAATTAAATTAAAACTAATGGTTTTAAAATTTTACAAAGAAGAAATTATTTCCTAACTTGTGAAAGTACAAAAGATATTAAATAAATAATAAATGGGAAAGATTTAATAGCGCAACTACCATTCTGGGCTTTAATAAAAAGGGGAAAGAAGGGAATAATAAGAATTAGGAAACTAAGTAATGGAGGAAACTTAATAAAGGAAAGATGGGAACTTATGGTAAAAAGCAAGGTCAACATAGTAAGGAATCTGCATTTAAGAACCTGCTAATCTGAGCTAATTTAGTAACATCTTCTTTTTAGGAAAGTATTTAAAACATGTAAGGGGATCTAGGAACACCTAGGAGTAAATTTAGGAGCGACTATAGGTGGGTGAGGGATTTGAGACAATTAATAAATTCAAAGAAAATATTTATTGGAGAAAAGAGGGGGGTGGACGACACTTGTGCGATGGAGAATATTTCGAATATTTTATTGAAACTTAATTTAAAATGTGAATTAGGAAAGTTGGTGGGTCTCAAAACTCTATAAAAGAAAAGGGAGATGAGGAAGAAAGGGATCGACTGTTAGCATAACGTTACACTGCCGGATTTGTGACTTGACTGATTACTTGTGAGGAGTTGGGATTTCCCAGCTCGGATTGGAGTGGTAGCTCGGCCTTGCAAGGCGAGCTGGGAAGCTAGACTTACCATCTGGATAGTGTGTGGTATCTTTACGGCTCAGGGGCCTAAGGGGGAAGTAGAGTACCCCTAGCGATTGGCTGGGAGGTACCGGTGAGGTCTCGACGGTTGGCGAGCAGGAGCGGTAAGGAGCGTGGGACGTCATTTGAGGTAGGCGTTAGGCAACGGTATGGTCTTTTATTTGGTAGTGTAGAATGAATAATATTTACTTCGGCTATTATAACTGTAATTGTTTTAAAAAGGAACTTTAATGGCACTGCCTCCCCTTTTGCTGTGCGTTTTTACCTTGCTAATTATTCTTCGCGCCTTGGCTGCTAAAATCTCTGCAGGCATTTCAATAACCCTTTTTGGTTGATGCACTCTCTTGCTATGCTTCACGTTTTTATATTGAGTGTGTTTTTATGCTTGGATCTGGATGAGGAGTATAAATGAATTCGGCATGTTATACTAGTATTGTCTTTTTCTTTCCTTCATGTTTTTATCTTGCTGGACTTGTCTGCACATTTCCTCCTTAATGGTGTTTAATTACCTTGAATATAATTGATGACGAAGTTCCATCTCTGCGATTTTTATATCGGTTTAAGATAAAATATTTTTCTCAGCGTCTCCTTTAGGATATAATCTTAGCGGACCAAATCTTGACAGTATAAACTCAGCGATTTTTGGAGGTTTAACTCAGCATTTTTGTCATATTTCCTTATGATCTGGTGGAGTTAAATGTTATGTTTTGGATAGAGAATCTTTGCATTGGTTTTGTCATTCTGGAAATTTAATTCGCTTCTGGCAATTCAAATCGTTCTGGCAATTTAAATCATTCTGGCAATTTAATTCATTCTGGCAATTGAATTCGCTTTTGGCAATTCAAATCGTTCTGGCAGTTTAAATCATTCTGGCAATTTAATTCATTCTGGCAATTTAAATCGTTCTGGCAATTTAATTCATTCTGGAAAGTTTAATTCATTCTAGCAATTTAATTCTGGGCATTTCGTTTTTGGTAAATTGATCTGAGAACTCAATCCTTGGCATCATGGGCAATCGATTTTGCAGAAATTTAGAATTTAACTGTTGGATGCCATTTCAATTGATACCAATATCGTTAGGGTTGAAGTTAGCTTATTTTATGTGTTAGTTTGAATACTGTGAAGATTCCCTTCTCATGCATGGAACTAGAACCGATATGCCTTGGTTCATTTACCTCAACCTTTGAACCTTTTTTTTATCTCTCCGCAGACCTCCTGAATCCTCATTCTCAGTTCTGCTGAAGCCATCCTTCCGATCAGGTGAAACCTCGATGTCGCTAATAGATAACCAGTTAAATCAACCTTCTCCAAGCAGCTCCCATAGAATCATTGTAAAATAGCAAATCGTCCCATTCAAAAACAATTATTACTCCATACATGGCGTGACATCCGTGCACCTTTCTAATGCTTGCCTTAAATGATTTTTGAATAATGCTTAATTGGTGGATTTTAGTTTAAAACGCTCCTTGCTTTTAGAAGGATTCTAGACTTTAGATTTCCGATTTCAGAAGCATATTGCTTATTAGACTGAATTGGATATTCAGATTTTAAACAGTGATTATTGCGTGCTTGATGATTTTAGAATGTGGCGTACATAGTAGAATATTGCTTAAATGTTGGTTTCAACTGTTCATCATCCTTGAATTGATTTGATTGAGTTTAATGAATTTTGAATGTTGTGAAAGTTTGTCTTTCTAATTACAGATTAAAGTTAAATTCTTGCCTTATTTAATAAATCATAACGAATCCCTTTTTCTCAAACGAATGAGTTAATAGATGGGGATATTGCGTTAATTATAAATAAATGATTCTGCCTTAATGAATAGTCTTCAACCATTCCTTATTCTGGATTAGATTTGATTAAGTTAGTGATTTTAGATGTTGCATCATTTATGGCATTATAATTAGAGATTAATGTTAATTTTGCTTGGATGATAAATCCCATGTTTCATTCTTATTTTTAATAAATGAGTTAAGTTGATTCAGCATATTACATTAACTATAAATTAAACGTATGGTTCTTGCCTTATGAAGAGGGCTATGTTAAGCATAGATAACTTATGAATGTGAGCTCCTTATTCTGTACATGCAATGTTTTTGTCGTGTAAGGTTAACTTTGTTTTAGGGTAATGTTATCACAGCATAAGACAATGTAAGGTTAGTGTTAGATAATAGGGAGGCATTTTTATATTGGTTTGCAAACTGATTACAATAAACCATGCAATGGTGATTATGTTGTAGGGAAATGCTACTGCAATATAAAACAATTGTAATGATGATGTTAGCTATTAGGGAATGAAGTTTTCTGTTAATATTGCAGTTGGTCAGATGTGTGATTACCTTGTTGTTAAGTAAGGTGCTTGAATTCCCTTATTCTAGATGCTTGAATGATGATTATCGTACTATTGTGCAATTAGACTTCTCATCACAATTTGAGTTTTAGATTTTAGACTTGTGCGCAATAGGAATTTATGTAATAATGAATGATGGATCCCCATGTTCTCTTGCATTATAGATTTATCAATGATTATTGGAATAACAACCCTTGCACCATGTTCAGAGAGTGAATGTTTTAATGTGCCAATAAATATTGATGATGATGGATTGATTTAGAGCTATATTATTACTACATGGTTAATTAAAGTTAATGTATGATGGTTAATAGTAAGAAGTACTCTCATCCTTGGTCAAACGAAATGTTGTTGATAGAATGAATCTTAGTTAATCATTGGTGTTCGTTGATTTAGCAATTTATTTGCTTGGTCTGTTGTGTCGGGCGGGATGTAGACACCTCCATGTTCATCAAAACAGTCGCCAACCCTGACACCTTAAATGGTTAAAATCAATGGGAACCTGGGCTTGAGCGTTGCTTATGTGTCTTGGAGGTCCTAACCATTGCAGGGTAGGATGGACGGGTAGTCAGTCTGACCTTCTTATGAGTGATCACCGTTAATGAATGCAGTTGTCTGTGGTACATCATATGTCGTCTTCTTGTGTTCGTATTGCTTGCGTCTTGTTCATTGTAGGAGCCTATCTGACATTCCCTCTCTCTGGAGCAGAGAACTAAGATTAAACGCCCTGCTTTCCTATGCAGAAATAGTAAAATCTACTACTACGGATTCTTCCTTCTGTGTCGTACTGTACTTAACCCAGTATGTCGTTTAATGCTTGCAGTTATTTGTTGTGCACCTTATGTCTTCTTGTTGGGATCATCATGGTTGCGTCTTGTTAGTCATTGGGTGGCGACGTAGAGTCAAGTGTGTCCGTTTGCTTTTTACATGCGTGCACACACCTTAAACCAAAAAAAAAAAAAATTTGCACCAGTGAAAGAGTTGTGGTCGTAACGAGGAGGTTCGTTACATATGGTATCAGAGCAGGTTCGACCCGCGACTTGGGATTCGCTACGACTTTCGTTGACATGATTAGATTGATTATAATGTTGTTGATCGAGTTGATTGTGTGCATGCAGGTAATCATGGTTAGAGGACGCCGCGGAGGCAGACGACGGGGTTCTAGGGGAGGAGGCATGACGCCTCCAGTAGAATCCACGCCTGAGGGGTCTAACCCCCAAGGAGGCGAGTAGGTTCTCGAACAGGAGCAGATAGCAGTTCGAGATGTTGTTGGGATGATGAGATCCTTTCAACACATGTCTGAGGCACTGATCAACTGATTGGACAAAGACGAGGCCAAGGCGCTGGCACCCACTGAGGTTCCATCGCGTGCACCAACCGTTACAGGTAGCATTCACCATGAACTCGAGAAGGTTAAATTTCCCAAGTTCTTTGGTGCCCCGGATGGTGCCACCACCGATGCATGGTTGGAGAATATGGCGATGTGCTTCGCACTTTGCGATTATACCTCAAACATGAAGGTCTGCAAGATGATCTTTCAACTAAAGGGGAGTGCTCTTCTATGGTGGAAGACGCTCCTGCCGCAACTGAACATGGTCGTTGACAATGTGTTGTGGGAACTGCTCGAGGAACGGTTCCGAGAGAGGTATCTTTTAGAGGAATTCATTGAATATCAGCTCAATGAGTTCAATGCTTTACGACAGGGAGGTCGTATGGTGCCCGAGTACGAGGCACATTTTATGGAGCTGCTCTAGTATGCTCCACACCTTAACACTGACAAAATCAAGGTCAAGAGGTTCATGATAGGCCTTAACGATAGCCTGCATGCAAAGGTTATGATCTTGATGCCTCAAACCTTGCACAATGTCATCCATAAGGCCCTCATAGCAGAGGAGGATCTTATCAGTGGGGATCTGACCAGGACTCCAGCGAGACCAGCAGGGCAGGGTTCATCTGGTACATCGCAGCATCAGACACTAGCAAGACATACACCGGGATATTGTGGCTTCTAGAGAGGATCCACTTTCACTACACCCAGACGACCGTTGCCTCAGCAGTGGACACCTTATCAGGGACCACAGCATCAGCAGCAGCATCGCCCACAACAGCAGCAGTTTAGGCCTATTTAGCAGAATAGAACTGGGTTCCAGGCCGGTGGGTTGTCATCTTCTACTTCGGGTACCCGGACTACTGGGCTGAAGAAGGGGTGTTGGACGTGTGGGGAGCCACACTACCAACGCGAATGTCCTATGGAGAGGACCAGAGCATCTGGATCAGCCGGACCCACTACAGTGGGAGATATGGGCAAGGCCCATTGGATTCATGCAGCGGTGAATAACCGCCAGGCAGAGCACAAGTTGACTGTGCTCGAGACGACAGGTACTATTGCTAACCAGACCCTTAGTATTTTGATAGACCCAGGTGCTACTGAGAGTTTCATTTCTGGTGCAGCGCTAAAAAGGATTAAGGTAAAGGCAGTTGAACAGGACGAGTTTAGCTTCATAGAGATGGCTTCAGGAGCCAAACAGAAGGTTGGAGGAAAGGTTATGGGCTGCACCCTTAACCTGGGAGAGTTTGTCACGAGGGTCAACTTGTACGTCACGATCTTAGGATCTTATGATGTCATGATTGGTATGGATTGGTTGGAATCGCATGAGGCAATACTCAACTGTAAGGTGAAACAGTTGAGCTGGATCAATGATGAAGGACAGAGACGTGTGATTCTAGGATGGAACTAGGGAGTATCCCTGAGGTTCATCTCTTCCTTACAGTTACGAAAGAGTATGCACAAGGGGTGCAAGCTTTATGCGATCCTCGCGCTAAACGAAAAGGGAGTAGCGGAAGGTCTAGAACACCTTCCGGTGGTGAAGGAGTTTGCAGACATATTTCTAGAGGAGTTTCCTAGGATGTCGCCGGAAAGGGAACTGGAGTTTACCATAGACCTGAAACTGGGGACCGAACCGATAGGAAGAACGCCTTATCGGATGTCGACCCCGGAGTTGCAAGAGCTGAAAATGCAACTGAAGGAGTTGTTGGACCTAGGACTGATACGCCCTAGTGTGTCACTGTGGGGTGCACCAGTTATTTTCATATGAAAGAAGGACAAATCATGGAGGCTTTGCAGTGACTACTGTCAGCTGAACAAGGCTACGATCAAGAATCAGTATCCCTTACCAAGAATTGACGATCTGTTCAATCAAATGAAGGGTGTGACAGTGTTCTCCAAGATCGATTTGCGATGCGGGTATCACTAGTTACCGATCAAGGAGGATGACGTCCCTAAGACCACCTTTAAGACGAGATTTGGACATTACGATTTTACTATTTTACTGTTTGGACTGACAAATGCCCCAGGGGTATTCATGAGTTTGATGAACGGGGTGTTCCACGAGTACTTGGACAAGTTCGTCCAAGTATTCATTGATGATATTTTGATCTACTCTCAGACAATGGAGGAGCATGATGAGCACTTGTGCTTGGTACTACAGTGTCTGTAAGAGCACAAATTTTATGGGAATTTGTCCAAATGCTCTTGTTATCAATCGAGGATTCACTACTTAGGCCATGTAATCTCCGGCGAAGGCATCGCCATGGATCCAGCAAAGGTTGAGGCTATTATGTAATGGCCTGTGCTAATGAATGTCACTAAAGTGCGTAGTTTTATGGGCTTAGCAGGATACTATCGACAGTTTGTAGAGGGATTTTTGAAGATAGCAAATTTGATCACGGAATTGCAGAAGAAAAACAAGAAATTTGTTTGGACCGAGAAATGCGCGGAAGCATTTCGAAGGCTAAAAGAGTTGTTGACCATAGCGTCGATACCAAAGGTCCCTGACATGGACACAGAATTCTTGGTATGCACTGACGCATCCAAGGAAGGTCTAGGCGGAGTCTTGATGCAAGACGGACGAGTGATTTCTTACATTTCGAGGAGATTGAGAAGGCATGAGGAGAGCTACGCGATGCATGATTTGGAGTTATTAGCCATCGTATATGCCTTAAAGGTTTGGAGACACTACCTTGTTGGGTGAAAATTTGAATCAAAGATTGATCATTGTGGGCTGGAACACGTCTTCACACAAAGCGACCTGAATGCGCGAGAATGGCATTGGTCGGAATTGCTTAGCGAGTACGACTTCGAGATTACTTACATAAAGGGATCAGTGAACCGAGTGGTAGATGCTTTGAGTCGGAGACCCCGCATCTTCTCGGTGTTACCTCTTCAAACGAACTTACGTGAGAAAATCCTCACTTTATAGTGTGATGACGAATGGTACAAGGAGGTCGAGGGTTTTATCAAACAAAACACGATGATGGTACCACAATATGAGGGATATTCATTTGATAGCGATGGTTTATTAAGGTTTAGAAGTTGGATTTACATACCGCCAAATGACCAGTTGAGGATGTTGATCCTGAGCGAGGCTCATAGATCAGTTTACATGGCTCACCCAGGAGTCATGAAGATGAGGGAAGACCTTAAATCCTTATTCTTCTAGAAGGGAATGAAGGCCGACATAGTCAACTTTGTGGCTAGATGTCTAGAATGTCAGCAGGTAAAGGTTGAACATAGACACCCGGTAGGATTACTTCAACCACATGCCATTCCGGAATTGAAATGGGAAGCTATTTCGATGTATTTTATTGTTGGATTGCCACTAATGGAAAGGAGACACGAATCGATTTTTGTAGTAGTTGACACTCTGAAAAAGAGTGCTCACTTTATTCCTGTGCATACGACATATCAGGCAACTGACATAGAGAGAGTTTTCATTAGTGAGATTGTGAGGTTGCATGGCGTGCCTAAGAGGATTATATCCGATCGAGGATCGGTGTTTACTGGACGATTTTGGACAAGTTTTCAAGAGGCCTTGGGAACCCAACTCAATTTTAGTATTGCGTATCACCCAGAGACTGACGGACAGACTGAACGAATGAACCAAACCTTGGAAGACATGTTGCACATGTACGTGATGGACCAACAAAAGCATTCGGAGGAATTCTTGCCTCTAGTAGAGTTCACTTACAACAATAGTTATCGGAGCACCATTAAGATGACGCCTTTTGAGTTTCTTTATGGTCGACCGTGTCAGATGCCCTTGAGTTGGGATCGGCTTGAGGATAGGGTCCTAGTGGGACCCGAAGTGATCCAAGAAATGGAAGAGCAAATGCAAACCATAAGACAAAGGATTAAAGAAGCGCAGGATCGACAGAAGAGTTATGCCGATGTGCACCGAGTCGACCGTAGTTATGAGGTCGACGATCGAGTCTTCTTGTGGGTAAAACCATATAAGAGTTCGATCAAGTTTGGAAAGGGAGCTAAACTCTCTCCTAGGTTCGTGGGACCTTTCGAGATTGTGGAGAGTAAGGGGCCCATGGCCTATCGACTAGCCTTTCCTGATTCTCTGAGGTGTATGCATGATGTTTTTCATGTATCTGTTTTGAGACATTATATTAGTGATCCTGCACATGTGATTGACATGAGTTCCTTGCAGGTATCATATGAAGAAATGCTCACGGTTGAGCCAGTCCACATTTTAGATCATAGCGTTCGAAAGTTACGACGTCAAATGGTAGATCAAGTCAAGGTCCAGTGGGACAATTATAGTCCACACTCGACGACCTGGGAGGACACATATGATATGCGCCAGCAGTTTCCATTTTTGTTTGATAGATAGACTTATGATACTGTGGTACCTTTATTTCGACATTTATACTGAGAAACTTCGGGATGAAGTTTAGACCAAGAGGGCGTGTATGTAACATTCCGCTCTGGCGTACTGAGAAACTTATTCTTTGAGGACACTTGCTCGCAAGTGATCTAGACTTTTATGATGTTAAAACATTTATCCTTGATTCTGATGTGTTATGATAGATAACATGATGTTTATTTCTTTGACGTAGACAGGTGATATTGATTCAATTTTATTGAGTGTGCAGGGTTTTGGACCTTGAGGATGCAGAGGCATCGATTGAACCCCTTGGACTCCGAATTGAGTCAGGGAGTGTGCTATTTGGGTTGATTTATTACTGTGATATTTCAGGGATTTGATGATATGATGTTGACATGTTCTGACACGATTGTTGATGATGCAGGATGACGATAGCTTGTCGACCAGACTCACATATGGAGTAAAGGGGTCACACACAATATCCAAAGAGGTTGAGGGAGAGGTGTGGATAGAATCCCTACCACAGCCTACTATCACTACCACCATGGCTCGAACTCTAGGTTAACGATTACCTAGTTCAAGAGGATCCACGATGCCATGAGGGAAGACTGCGCCAATCGCTCATGATGATTCTAAAGGGCACGTAATAAGGTGGGGGCCTTATTCCTTAGAGCCCTTACTCTCCCACAAGTTCACCTGGCGGAGTGTTGACTCCAAGGGTTATAGGTGTCTACCAATGAGTCAAGTTGGCGAGTGGCACCCTTGGAGCACGTTGTGCATCCTGAAGGGCACGTCATGCAAAAGAACCACAAGAAGCGAGTGGCACCCTTGGAGAACATGGTGCATCCTGAAGGGAACGTCGCGCAAAAGAAATGAATGAGGCGAGTGGCACCCTTGGAGCACGTAGTGCGTCCTGAAGGGCACGTCGTGTTGATGGTGATGAAGAAACAAACCTAGATGGCCCTAAGACTTTAACGCCTTAAGAAATCCTTAAAAAACTTCCCTAACCAAGTGTCGTCCAGTTTAGAATCTAAGTCCTAAGTCTAAAACTTTTCTAGGGTAAAAATTTAGTCTAACCTTAAGAAAAAGACACTAGAATAAAAATAACAATTTACACAAAAACCCACTTAAGTAATAGTTGGGTCTTCATAAAATTCTTGGGGTAAATGACAAGAGTAAGAATTAAATTAAAACTAATGGTTTTAAAATTTTACAAAGAAGAAATTATTTCCTAACTTGTGAAAGTACAAAAGATATTAAATAAATAATAAATGGGAAAGATTTAACAGCGCAACTGCCATTCTGGGCTTTAATAAAAAGGGGAAAGAAGGGAATAATAAGAATTAGGAAACTAAGTAATGGAGGAAACTTAATAAAGGAAAGATGGGAACTTATGGTAAAAAGCAAGGTCAACATAGTAAGGAATCTGCGTTTAAGAACCTGCTAATATGAGCTAATTTAGTAACATCTTCTTTTTAGGAAAGTATTTAAAACATGTAAGGGGATCTAGGAACACCTAGGAGTAAATTTAGGAGAGACTCTAGGTGGGTGAGGGATTCGAGACAATTAATAAATTTAAAGAAAATATTTATTGGAGAAAAGAGGGGGATGGATGACACTTGTGCGATGGAGAATATTTCGAATATTTTATTGAAACTTAATTTAAAATGTGAATTAGGAAAGTTGGTGGGTCTCAAAAATCTATAAAATAAAAGGGAGATGAGGAAGAAAGGGATTGACTGTTAGTGTAACGTTACACTGCCGGATTTGTGACTTGACTGATTACTTGTGAGGAGTTGGGATTTTCCAGCTCGGATTGGAGTGGTAGCTCAGCCTTGTGAGGCGAGATGGGAAGCTAGACTTACCATCTGGATAGTGTGTGGCCCCTTTATGGCTTGGAGGGCTAAGTGGGAAGCAGAGTACCCCTAGCGATTGGTTGGGAGGTACCGGTGAGCTCTCGATTATTGGAATAACAACCCTTTCACCATGTACAGAGAGTGAATGTTTTAATGCGCCAATAAATATTGATGATGATGGATTGATTTAGAGCTATATTATTACTACATGGTTAATTAAAGTTAATGTATGATGGTTAATAGTAAGAAGTACTCTCATTCTTGGTCAAACGGAATGTGGTTGATAGAACGAATCTTAGTTAATCATTGGTGTTCGTTGGTTTAGCCTTTTATTTGCTTGTTTTGTTGTGTCGGGTGGGATGTAGACACCTCCATGTTCCTCAGTATAGTCACCAGCCCTGAGACCTTAAATGGTTAAAATCGATGGGAAYCTGGGCTTAAGCGTTTCTTATGTGTCTTGGAGGTCCTAACCATTGCAGGGTAGGATGGATGGGTAGTCAGTCTGACCTTCTTTTGAGTGATTGTCGTTAATGCATGCAGTTGTCTATGGTACGTCATATGTCATCTTGTTGTGTTCATCTTGCTTGCATCTTGTTCATCGTAGGGTTACTAGTTTCTACCTGAGCAGTTGTCCAGGAGCCTATCTGACATTCTCTCTCTCCGAAGCAGAGAACTAAGATTAAATGCCCTGCTTTCCTGTGCAGAAATAGTAAAATCTACTACTACGGATTCTTCCTTCTGTGTTCGTACTGTACTTAACCCAGTATGTCGTTTAATGCTTGCAGTTACTTGTTGTGCACCTTATTTCTTCTTGTTGTGATCATCGTGGTTGCGTCTTGTTAGTCGTCAGGTGGCGACGTAGAGTCAAGTGTGTCCGTTTCTTTTTTACACGCGCGCACACACCTTAAACAAAAAAAAAGAAAAAAAATTGCACTAGTGAAAGAGTTGTGGTCGTAACGAGGAGGTTCGTTACACTTGACCTGACTGAGCAGATCTAGCTTTGGATCTCTATCTACTACTTTTGCTTCTTATGCTACTGTTTTAAGGTAAACAACCGGAAAAACTATGACTTACCCTTATATTAAAATGAGATATGTATTTTTAAATCAATGAAATATTGAACGTTGACTTGACATCTTTTTATTTTCTAGTGAATATTAATGTTAAATGGAATGAAAATAAATGCAATATAATTGCAATGTGAAAAGTGAAACTTGGACATTTCCCCACATTGTAAAATGGTCATTATAAAATTTGAAAACTAATATAAAAATTCCTTATAATTTATACTTAAAACTTTTATAAGCATTTATCATTCTGGAAATTTTAAAAGTGTGCCTACCCCATAGTTTAAACCTTTATCTTGTGAGGCTCCATCAAAAAACCCCACAACCAAATTCCAATCCAAAAAGGGAGGTATGTCTATCCTCCTTATCTTAGCACATTGTGTGACTTTTAATTCACCCAAGTCCTGTAGAATACAATTGCTAACTCTGACCAAATTAGGAGGTAAATCTTCAAATATGACCAAATTTATTTGTTTCCACACCTCCCAACAGATAAAGCAAGGTATTTCATTCCCATTTTCCTTCTTTTTTAACCAATTTTGAACTCCTTCCCAAGAACTAAATAAATTTAATTCCTTTGAAATTGTTTTCCAGATATCATTGATGAACCTGCACTTGACAAAAAGGTGAAACATTGTTTCCTCGCTAATCCCACACAAGACACATCTCCTTGGCCCATTAAAACCTCTTTTGTTCAAACTTTCCCAAGTAAGAACTCTCTACTTCAACAATAGCCAAACAAACAGTTTAAATTTTAAGGGTAACTGCCAATTCCAAAGTTCATTATACCAAAAACAAGGTTCAACTTCCCTCATCTCCAACATTTGAACTTTGTAAGCAAGAGTAGCATTAACCTGTCCCCCTTTTGTGTCCCAAGACCACAATAAGGTATATTTTGAATTATTTAGTACAGAAATTGAGCCAACTAAGCCCTTAACAAATTTATTCCATTCCTCTTTTTGATCTCTTTCCATCCCTAGTGACTCATCCTTTTTCCATCTTGTGTAAGTTATATCCTCCACCTCACTAGTCCTAGCTGTGCTAGGAATTCAATCCCTTGAGCCTTCAATTTCAAGATAAGATTCCTTCACAATTTGTAATATGTATGTGAACCCAACATAGGATCAGTGCCAATTCTAATAGCCCTCCCATTCCTAGGATTCCAAACCAACCAATCTGTTATAATTGATAAAGAAGCAATGAGTGCTCTCCAAAAGTTTGATGTACCTGTCCAAGTAATCCTACCTTGTCTGAACCACTCCTCCACTGATTTCTTCTTGAGATATTTTTTAATCATCACCTTATGCAAAGACTGGGCATCATAATACATCACCGCAGACTTTTTTGTAGCCAAGGATTTCCCAAAAGAAAAGATATTTTTTAATCCCTACCCACCAGACTTTTTCGGTTTTGCAAGCTTTTTCCAGCTTGCCAAATGCATACCTTCAATAAAAAAAATTCCCATCCATAAGAAGATAAACATCCTGTTTCTAATACTGTTTAAGACACTTTTTGGGATATTTTCCATGGATAGCCAATATATAGAAATTCTTTCAATAACAACTTTTACAAGAATCACTCTTCCCCCTAAAGAAAGCCTTCCATGACTCCAATTCAGAATTATCTTATCAAATTTTCTCTCCAACCAAATCCAATCCAATCTAGAGTAACAATTTGGTTTTAAGAAGAACCCCAAGTACTTAAAACCTACTTCAACTGATTTTATATCATAGTGCAAGATCTCTTTTATCAAGTCGAGTTCAAGAGCTTCCCATACAACTTCTAAAAAAACTGACTTTTGTGTACTAAAGACCATCCATGCCGCTTTACAGAAAAGATCCAAAATCTCCTTAAAAAATTCCCACTCATCAAAGTTTCCATTTCCAAACATAATAACATCATCCACAAACATCAAATAAGTAATGAATAATCCTCTAACCAGAAGAATACCTTCAATATTCTTTGCCCTTAACTGCTCCTAAATAGCTATGATTAACCCTTCTATAATAGGAGAATTGTTGATGCTATCTTCAGAGCATTAAACGCCATCCTTAGAGCTAGCTAGAATTAAATCATTGTTGATGCTATCCTCAGAGCGAGATGCGTCTTGAGAGCATTAAACGCCACGAAGTGATGAGCAGTAAACAATTGTATATCTCAAAGATTCAGTGCATGACCAAAACATCACAGAAATACATGCGAACAAAAGATTTTAAATTTATGAAATAAGATCAAAATTTGTCATGTCATAGTAATATCATATCATTTTACCAATCAGATATACGATAATTAGTTTTTTAATATATTTATGTATTTCTATTTGTCACAGTAATATCACATCATTTTACCAATCAGATATAAGATAATTAGTTTTTTAATATATTTATATATTTTCATGGTAATATCACACCGTTTTACCAATCACATATAAAATAATTAGTTTTTTAATATATTTATGTATTTCTATTTTTCAATTTGTAAAGTTGAACATTATAAAAAATAAAAAATTCCCATAACTTGGGGACATTTGATAATCGAGTCCAATTCCCTTTTTAAAGATGAAATTTATATTAAAAAAGGGATTGTTTTTATGTTAGAGAACTGTTAGAAAATATAAAATCAGTCTATGTTTTATATTAAAAAAAAAGTAACATAGGCAAAAAGATCTACCTATAGTTTTTAGCAGTGGATGAAAAGCATACTATAACTTACCAAAACATTATTAACAAACTACTAAAAGAAACATATAACTCAAAAATACATACTAAGATATATAAAACTAAAATGGAACCAAAATTACGACTTTTTACGAAGTTCTTCCATTTATGCTCTTTTCCACATGCTCCTAAAAGGTTTGTTATTTGATCTTTTCATTCATAGGGGCATTGACTTATGGGGATGATTCCACATGCTCCTAAAAGGTTTGTTTKGTCTTTTCATCCATAGGGTCATTGACTTATGGGGATCATCCATAGATGGTGGGCCTATGGCATGTCTATCTTGTCAACACAGATGCTAATTATTGAAAAATATTGTTGTTCTCTTCTAATAACGGTTACTATATTGTAAAATGTGTTTTACCATGCTTTGCTTATTGATATGATAAATTGTCAATTATCTCTTGGTGTAACTTGTACTACAACACTGAAAAGAATAACACTACAAGATTCTAAATTGTTTCTCTTCTAATTCTGAGGTAAACAAGTCCACTTTGAAAGTCGATTGCAAAAAAGAATTGATGAAAAAACATGAAGTTGGGTTATTAATTCATCATTGAACCACTCTATGTGAACTCTCAACCCCAATCAATAACAACAGTATAAATCGAAACCAATAGAACAATGAACTAGTGTGTCAATGAGTATGGAAGCTATATCCTAGTCAATGCATCAAACATTGTACATTCATATCAACAGTGTAATCTTGAAACCCAACATTTACTCATCCATTCACAACACAAAAGGAACAAGAGAAATACACCCATCAACATGAATTGTTGGGTATGTGTTATATTCTTTGCATGAGTGTGGGGGCATTTTTTGTTATTTTAGCATTTATCACTATTTTTAGCAGTTTTCTAAATTAATTCTAGATTAAGGGATTAGAGTTTTGGTAGATGTGAAATACCTAAAATATTGTATATATTAAATTGTTAATGATGTACTTTATACAATGAAGAGTTAATAGGTATTACACTAAGGATGGTTGGTTTTCTCTCGATTAAGCGTTTCCAGTGTAAATCTTTGTGTAGTACGTGTATGAGCCATTGATTAGTTTTGGTTTTCTTAAGAATCTATATGCATTTCTTTACTTCATAGGTTTAAAACCTACATGTGGTATCATAGAATGTTTTTGGAATTAGGGGGATGCCTTTGCTGTTGACGGTTTATCTTGGTCTTGATAGATCAAGTTTATGTTGGGTATGTGATAAACTCAGGTTCAGTAGGAGATTTCTAGTGGTGATTCGTGGTTTGAAAGAAAATGGAAAGTAGTTCCAGAATCGAGATTGAGAAGTTTGACTGTCAAAACTTTGAGCTATAGAAGCTCAAGATGGAGGACCTTCTTGTAGGAAAAGAAAAATTAATTAATGTGGACCCTCATAAACAACCTAATGGTACACATCCTTCTGGTACAAAAGTGTTGGTACTCAATCTATCGATACACAAAATGCTAGTACTCAACATACTGGTGTGTCGAAAGAAGATTTCAGAGAAGCTAACTACAAGAGAAAGGAGTATGATTTGTCTATGCCTCGTAGATTTAGTGTTATTGACTGTGTCAGGAGAATCTACAGCTAAGGAACTATTGCAAAAGTTGGGGAATTTGTATCATTCAAAGTCCCTGGTAAACAAGTTGTTTCTTCAAAAGAATTTGTATCATCGTAGGATGGGATATGGATATTATGCAATAGAGCATCTAAATGCCTTTGATACTCTAGTAGGTTGACTTGTCTATGTTAATATTACGATTACAGAAGAAGATAAGTGTATTACTTTGTTATGTTTAGGGATGATTTTAAGGATGGAAATATATTTTAAAATGTAGAAGGCTTGCCAAATCTTACTAATCCTTCATATTCCAACTATAAATTTTTGGTGATATTTTTGTAAAAATATTCAAATTTCTAAGGATTTTATATAGTTTATATAAAATTTTGGCGATTTTTAAGGTAAAATAATTTTATCCTATAGAATTTGGGTGAATCATTTTTAGAATAACGAATATTTTTTGGGAGAAAACACAGAAAATTAATCCATTAGCAAAATTTAGCCCCTAAAATCATCCCTGGTTATGTTTTGTTCCAGACTCCTAGGATAATCCGGTTGTAGCAATTGATAGTACCACTCAATCTACATTGAAGTATGAGGAAGTAGTTGCATCCTTGTTGTCAAAAGAGATGAGGTGGAAAAACATGGATAGTCATAAAACAAATGTTTTATATGTAAGAGGTCGTCGTTAG
>ML781674.1:13360-36691 GCA_009831015.1 Picea engelmannii
TAGAACTTGAACTTGAAGAAGAAGGAGGTGATGATGGAGGTGAAGGAGGAATCTGAGGATGATCCTCTTCCTCTTCACTTTTTCCCTTTGAAGATTCACCCAAAACTGGTCTCTTTCGTTCCAAGTAATCTTCGTACAAAACTCTCACCATCTCCGACATATCAAGGAATGTTTTACAGAACTCTTTCTCATCCTAAGAAATCCCTTCTTTCGATGCCATCTTCTCACTGTGAGAAGCTCTCTTTCTCAATCCAATTAATGGATTCTCTGCAACAAGCTCGCCTTCACCACGCTGTAGCTTTTCCTTGGTTAACATGCAAAACTCAAATCCAAACGTCAACTAGCTCTAATACCACTTGATCCGTCGGATCTTTTAATGACTATGGTTGAGTTTTAATTTTGAATGTGTTAATTATCCAATTGAGAAGCTTAATGAAAGTATGAGGAAAGAAGAGGAATTATGACAGCCATATACACATATGCAGATCTGAAATGAAATAATAGACAACAAACCATAACACGAGAATTGATAACGGAGTTCGGCACAACGTTGCCTACGTCTCCGGGCCTTTGTCTCTGTGGGGGAGGCTTCTTTATTTCTGTTCAAAAGCTCAAAAGTACATTGCAGCAGTGCCAATTGGCTACAAGACTAATCTGGTCATGTTCTTTCAGATCTCTAGAACCCTGCAAAGAAAATGACACGCAAAACGGACGTCCGGAGCTCCCAGAAATGGCCCGCAAGCATCTTCTCCTCAATAGCTTCCCTGCATAAAAATGGCTTTGCCTTGGCTTCCCTTCAGCATAACTCTGCTCTGACTGTCCTCCATGGCCTCAAACAGGCCTGGTTTATATAGATCTAAAGTTGGTTATCCATCCCCAACTTCCTCCCAAAATTTGGGCTCCAAAAATGCCCAATATCTCCCAAAAATGGGCCAAATCCACCATTAACAGGCATAAAATCATTGAAAATCCCAAACTATTAACAAAAACCCATTTTTGTATAAAATTGGGTGCAACCCCCAATATGCGCGCGCTCCTAGTCATATCGTGGACGACCATGTGGCCATGCGCTCCTCTGTTTGTGCGCTGCCCCCCTGTCCCCGGCTCATGGTCTTCGGCGTGGTCATAGGACCGAGGCTAACAACCATACCCCTCGTGCCCTGTTTGGATTGAAGTCCAGGTCACATGGGATTCCCTGCGACCTGCGGCTAGTCCTTATCCGTTTACTCCCGCGCTCCCGGTTATATGGAGCGGTCACGTCATACAACATACCGTGGCTGTATATTGAAATGTGGGCTGGGGCTAAGCCCCGGCCCTTTCCGCCTCCAACGAAACCTTTAATCAAACTTAAATATGTTTTTTGCCATATAGTTAACAAGCACCAACAGTGGCCTGGGTGGTTAGCCCAGTCCTTCTAGTCCATTGCGCGGAGGAGAGGTCCGGGGTTCGACCCTGGTAAAGACCATAAACTTTTACACAAACCACGAGCCAACCACAGGGTGCCACATGGCAGCCCATGACTAGGCCACGTAGCACCTCAACAACCAATCAACAACTGCCACCTGTCGAGCGCTGAATGGTCCACGTGCCTGCCATGTACTCTGCCACTGTACCTGCCTAGTCACTTACTGATGTCATCCTGTGCCACGTGTCACCCTTACAGTGGTGACATGTGTCACCCATAGATTGGTCCAACTATACCTGTCATGCTCCATCACCTGCCACGTGTCATCTCCAGAAGTTGCCACATCAACTGTACGGCCGTATAGACTGTACATTCAACCTACCACGTGGCACTGTACGGACTGTACAGTCATCCCTTTTTTTTCCCTGTTTGGGTTTTCGAACAGAACGCGATATCTTTCGCATATGAAGCCCATTTGATGAAGTAAATATATGGCCGGAATCAGGAAGACAAGACGGACGCAATGGCGCTGGTTTCGTCGGATTCTGAGCACTTTTATTTTTGAGCCTTTTTTTAGCACTGTCAGGCTTCTGGATCCAATTCTGGATCACTATAAGAGCGCATGTTTGGATAGGTTGTCCGCAACTTTGTTATTATCCTTGTAGACATGTGCAAAAGAGATTTTCTGAAAATGCTTAATGATCTCCCTTATACAGTCCTTCCAACATTCCAAGGTAGCCACTTATAGACGACCCTTACCCTTCAGCCATTCAATCATGATTTTTGAATCGCCCTAAACATGTATCTCCAGAATCGATAGACAAGATGCCAATGTGAGGAGGGCCCACGCTCCCAACAACTCGGCTTTTGTATTTGTTCCCATCACACAGTTGATGAACCATTTATAAACTTTGTGCCCACTGATCCTTATTTTGCCACCAGCTCCGCAATTGTTTCCCGATGATTGAGCTGCTCCATCAAACCAACGGATCACCCCACCTCCTTCCAGATTTGTAGGAATGGCACGACGACAGGAAGCTTTTGTTTTGGAATTACAAACCCTCATGTCTGAAATCGTAAGAAAAACCACATTATGTGCACTGGGGGTACCATCTTCAAATATGGCCAAGTTCCTTTCCTTCCAAATGTACCAACATATGACAACCGATAAACATGGATGTTTTAAGCTTTCTAGGATTTGAAACAACCCGATAGGGTATCTCCCGTCCACCTTGCTAAAAAATTTAATGATACAATAATCTTGTTCCAGACCGTTGTGACGAAAGTACAACGCACAAACAATTGATATACCGTCTCCAAACTTTGTTTGCATAACTGACACCTGCCCGGACCTATGAATCCTGTGCATTGAAGAATATCCCAGGTGAGGATTTTATTCTTAGCAATTAACCAAGTAAAAAGTTTTAATTTCAATTCAACCAAAAGAAATCACTCAAAACTAGAAAATATACCGTCTCCAAACTTTGTTTGCATAACTGACACCTGCCCAGACCTATAAATCTTGTGTGTTGAAGAATATCCCAGGTGAAGAGTTTATTCTTAGCAATTAACCAAGTAAAAAGTTTTAATTTTAATTCAACCAAAAAAATCACTCAAAACTAAAAAAAACAAGAAGTAATGCAAAATATGTTGTCTAGCGCAAGAGAAGAGCCATTTACTAAGTAAGTTCCATGCCAAAAAAGAATGAAAAAAAAAATGATAAACAATATTCCTAACTAAGTAATGAGCAAGCTCCATGTCCAAAGAATTCCTAACTAAGTAATGAGCAAGCTCCATGCCCAAAGAAGAATGAAGAAAAAAAAAAAAACGATAAACAATATTCCTAACTAAGTAATGAAAGGAGAGACACATGAGAGAGCAAAATATTGTAATCTCTCACTTTGATTGAAGTCTATTTTCACAAACTAGTTAAATAATTAAAGTGAAAATGAGATAAACAATATGTGATGAGTTGCTAGCTTGAAAAGCTCAAAAATCATGTAGGGGTTGCTGAAGAGTCACAAATCTGAATCAATCAAATATTGTGGTCACATCAAAGTCCGTAAGAAGCAATCATCACACTTCCTTTTGATGACAAGGTTCACGTTTCTTTAGAATCATACCACGTATTTGAATTTTAATTGAAAAGCCACTTTATTATTGGAGACCAAGGACGCATATTCCAACACATACCGACATTTCGTGGAATCATTACGACGAGTTCTCCTTCACAAAATTACAATTCCATTGGATGGATAGGATGCACTTTAGGTCAGATCGTGTTTTTTATTTTTTTAATTGAAAAGTCACTTTAATCTATGATAGAAGCACACAATTATATATATATATATATATATGGGGATCGGTAATTAAATTTGAAGGTTTGGATTTGGTTATATATATATTTAAGGCCATGGTCAGGTTAGACATTAAATTACTGCATGAGATTTGTTTTGCCCATTATTTTATTGGTAAAGTTTACTGAGGTATACATACTCTATCTCTTTTAGATTTGAACTTATGACCTTTTAGGAGGAAACACATGTTCTTAATCATTACGAGCGAATGAGAATGTTAAAGTAATAAAAGTATAATAAATGAAACCTAGTTAGAAGCAAAATTAGATATACTTTTATATAATTTTTAGAAATTATGATAAATAAAAGCTGAACTATCCTTAAACCATAATCCAATCAACATAAAAGCCTTAAAAATGACAAACTAAATAATTTATTTTTGTAAGATCTTAAATGAATTTTAAATCATAATAATCATCATTATAGAATCTAAAGATATATATTCAAGTTGAATTTATAATAGTTATTTAGTTAAATCTTTATCTGTCCTTAACATACCATTGTATTATTGGTATAAAATTATTTAAAAATAAATAAATAATTCAATTATAAATAAACAATGTTATGATTAACTATAATTTGATAAATTTGATAATTATTTATAACCTTAATAATACTTAATAATACAGATTTGAATATTGATAAAATATTAAATATATGTAAAAAAAATTATATAGTTTCAGGTTGTTGTTGTTTTGGACATCCATTCTAGTAATATTTATGTTTTGCACTAAAAACACAAAACGTGTCTTCAAGGTTAATTTCTCTAAAATCATCACAATGTACAATTTGAATCTCTTCACCAAAACATTAATCCATGACATTAACTTGATGAAAGAAACTTGAGGTAATTCCTAGTTCTCAACTTATCGTTAACATTGTTCATGCTCTCAAAATTGAATACACATGGTAGAGACACTCGGAGTTAGAATGTCAACAATTAGTAGACAAAAATAGTCCCTATCCTCCCTACAACAATACAAATATTACGTTGAGATATTGATGCACATCAAATCCACAACAACATTTTCATAAGCCTTGAATTGATGGAAGTAATATTTTTTATAACATGAAGAAAGTGTGCCAAACATATGTTACTCTTTTGAATTGTCAAAATTGAATGTACAATGTAAAGACACTCGGAGTCACAATGTTAAAAATGAGCATACGCACATTGTCCCTATCCTTCCTACAACAATATAAATATTAACTTGAGATATCAATGCACATTAAATCCACAACAACATTTTTCAGAAGCCTTGAATTGACGGAAATATATATATATATATTTTTTAACATGAAGAAAGTTTTCCAAACATATGTTACTCTTTTGAATTGCCAAAATTAAAGTAATATTTCTTTTATAAACTGAAGAAAAAAAACAAGATACATACTATTTTCATCCATTCTACGAGACCCAATGATCTAAGAGAAGCAAATTACTATGCTTCTCCCATGCGCCCACCATCAAAAATACTTCACTGAAAATGTGTACCTAAGAAAGTGAAAGAAAACATGGGACACAATTTGGTTCATAGCATGTTAAAGGCCCAAAATCTAGAGCGAGTGCAAGAACAACAAATCACTACTACATATGGGTGGATTATTGATGCAGGAGCATCATCAACAACAAGTGAGCGTGGGACAAACGCCGACACATTTTGGCACATGATGAATTGTTTGAAATGTTTTGAAGTGGCTATGCCAAACTTAAATGAGATAATTAAGAAAGGGCGTACTTGTAGATTGTAATCAGACCTTGAGCGTCCCACTCTCGTCTGAAGGACTAAGAGGCATTTATGCTAGTAAATGTAAGTAGGTAGACTTGAATTCTTAGATTATACGGTTTAGAGCGAGGAGGGAAACGGGATATAGACACCCTCACTGTATAGTTGTAAGATTATTATGAGAAGAGAGTATAGGAGAGCAGAAGCAGAGAGTTGTGTAAAGTAAAAAAACCCATGTACAAAAGTTTGGATTAATACAAAGATCTTTACTTCAGACTCATGGTGTTCAATTGCTTTCTATGTTTGTACCTGCTGATTGATATATGCTTGTTACTCTCTGTTATGCATTTTCTTTGATGCGTGAATGTATGATTTCATGTTTAATGTTTGAAATCTGAAGAGAGGGAGAGTAAAGAATGAGTTTCAATTGTTTCTCTGTCTGAGCAAGAGTTTTCCTGCAAGGAGTGCAGTAAAATTGTCCGCAAGGTGTGCGTTGACAGAAGTCAGAGTTCATCTCTGCAAGCTCAGGAGGTATAAAATTGTTCTCATTCTCGCAGAAGTACAAGTTAAGCACAGGAGCCGTGCAAGGAGTGCACAACAATTTTTTTTTTTTTTTTCCAATTGAGCGATTTTTCCCAGAAAAAAGTTTTTTTTACTCTAGCAATTTTACTCGAGAATGGTATGGTTATTACCAACGATTTTCCTTGTCGGACAGAGATTGACCCTACGTTTTACTAATCGTTTTCTGGACAACATTTTACTCTTTGGGCGTTAACTTTTACCCCCTTTTATAATCGGCTCTTACATTTACTCCCTTAAACATTTGGCGTTTTAATAAATGGTTGTTACGAAATTAAATGGTGACCTGCGAGTTAATAATTAATTGACAACGCTCTTCAATTTTTTTCTCCTTCAGTTAAATCGCTACCAGGACGTTTTTCTTTTATTTGGTTGAATGGCCCATCTGCACAGTGTTGAAGTTGTAGATAGGCTATGGTTGTTTCTTTTACTCTCTGATACAGAATCATTCCAGGATGATTTTCCCCTTTTTATTGAGTGGCCTGGCGTGAGTCCTTGTTTTTTTTTCCACCTGCCTGTTTTTCGTTTTAGTGTGGCGGCGTGTTGGGCTGCAATTTACCATTCTGAGGGTGTGCATGTGTTTTGGTTGCGATCTCTACAGGGATGCGTGTTATGAACAACCCTTTGGGTGATGCACTTAATTCACCAGCCTGACAGTAATTACGTACAGCCTGATTAATAAACTACGTTGCTTAAAATAGGTACCTACCATTGTACAACTAACCAATAGCATGGAAATCGCCTTCTTTAATGGCTTGTCTTGTCCCAGCAGTTTCCTTCAAAAAAATTAGAAAACTTGTCATTTTGTACTGTCATTACAGTTAAATGACCTGTTGAGATTTAATTTTGTTCTTAAGTCTCTTAGTTGTAGCTTTTTGCAATAATATTGATATTATGGATATTTGATGTTAGTGGCTCGAATGACCTCGGTTGATTTTAAAATCAAAAGACAGAATTTGTTGTACATGCCCACAAATTATGCTGTGCAAACTGATGACTGTATTCTACCTTAATTGACCACGATTCGCCCCTCGAAATGTGACTAAAATTGCAGTAATTGACCAAGAAATGCCTTTAAACTGTGACTGTGTTCTTCCCTTAAATGTTGAACTGTGTTGGGTTGTTCATTTGGACCACGTTTGCCTTGGATTGATGACTACATTTTTCCAGTCATTCACCCCCAATTCGCCTCTAATGGTGGATTGTGGTTGCAGTCGTTGGGCCACCAGTTGCCTAAACTGCTGACGGATCTTGTCACCTGTGACTAACTTTAGTTTTAGACAACCAGCTAAATGATTCAGCGTTTGTGCCTGAGATTTTACCCTTGCCCTGAGTCTTTACCTTTACCTGGCAGTGAATATTATTAAATGCCTTGTTAATTGCATTATTATTTATTTTAATGCCTTGTTATTTTCTTTATGTTAAATGCGAGGTTAATTGTTATTAAATGCCTTGTTATTTGCTTTATGTTAAATGCCTTGTTAGTTGCTTTATTATTTATTTTAATGGTAGCATTCTAGTTTAAGATTGTTACTATTGATATCAAGATTAATGGCTAGTTGGATGGAGATTTGGATTAAAATAGTTGTGACCCCATAGGTTGAGTTAATGATTTAAATTTGATTGGTGAGTAAAGATTGGATTGCATATTTTAACTTTGCTAGATTGGTTGCATTTAATGTTTATTGATTGTAAATTAATGGCTAATTTACAATTTAGACAAGCTAGTTAGATTATAATTAATGATTAATGATTAATGATTAATTATATTTTTAATTATTAGCCAAGTCGAAGTTCAGACTTGCTTATTGATGTCCATTTAACATTGAATTAAAGGGTACCTTGATGATAGTTTGTAATTTAAAATGGCGCAAATGGATTGGTTTTAAGGCTAATTTAGATTATACCTTAATGTCATATTGCATTTTAGACATGCTAAGTTGGGCTTGTAATAGATGATTAAATAGACTGTAATTATTCACTGGCTTGACTCGACGATTGATCGAGATATTGGCAAAGTCGGTTTTTTAACTTGCACTTCCCGTTGAGGGTGTTGTTGTTTATTATAAGTAATGTTTGTACTTGGTTATGTAAACATTTAATGTGATTGGTTTTGCTCACTGTAAGCGTTCTAGTTACTTGTGTAATTAATTATGGGTGGGTTGGGTTGTTAGGATGATTGTCCTTAGCTTAGTAGGCTTGGTCTGCTTGTGTCGGGTGGGATGTAGACACCTCCTTGCTCCTCAGAACAGTCTCCAGCATTGAGACCTTAAATGGTCAAAATCGATGGGAACCAGGGCTTGAGCATTGCTTATGTGTCCTGGAGATCCTAACCATTGCAGGGTAGGACGGGCGGGTAGTCATTCTTATTCTTCGTCGGTTGAACGTAGTACATTGCTTATAGGTGCTTGATGTGCTTTTATGTTAGGTCATTATGTTTGTTGTGGCGTGAGATGCTTGCGTTGTGGTCGTCATCGTGTTGCAATGTTGAGTATAATGTCATTATTACCTTCCTACATACACACACACAAAAAAAAAAATTGCACTTGTTATGTGAGGCTTGTTGTCATAACAAAATGGGAGGTTTGTTACATATGGTATCAGAACGGGTTCAACCCGCAACTTGGGATCGATACAGCTTTCGTTGATATGATTTGATTATACTGTTGCTAATCGAGTTGACTTTTATTCGTGCAGGTAATCATGGTTAGAGGACCCCACGGAGGCAGATGACGGAGTGCTAGGGGAGGAGGCGCGGCACCTCCGGTAGAATTCATGCCTGAGGGGTCTAACCCCCAGGGAGATGAATAGGTTGTCGGGCAGGAGCAGATAGCATTTGGTGATGTGGTCGGAATGATGAGATCTTTTCAGTGCATTTCTGAGGCACTGATCAGCCATTTCGACAGAGATGAGGTAAGGGCGTCGGTACCCACTAAGGTTCCGCCGCACGCTCCGGTCGGTACTGGTAGAGTTCACCGTGAACTCGAGAAGGTCAAATTTCCTAAGTTATTTGATGCCCTGGACGACGCAGCCGCTGAGGCATGGTTGGAGAACATGGCGGTGTGCTTTGCACTTCACGATTATACCTCCAACATGAAGGTCCACAAGGCGGTCTTTCAACTGAAGGGGAGTGCTCTTCTATGGTGGAAGATGCTCTTACTGCAGTTGAACATGGCCGTTGAAGACGTGTCATGGGAACTGTTCAAGGAATGGTTCCGAGAGAGGTACCTTTCAGAGGAATTCATTGAGTGTCAGCTCAATGAGTTAAACGCCTTACGATAGGGCGGTCATACGGTGCCTGAGTATGAGGTCTGTTTTATGGAGCTCCTCTAGTATGCTCCACATCTTAACACAGAGAAACTTAAGGTCAACAGGTTCATGTTCGGCCTTAATGGCAACTTACATGCAAAGGTTAGGATTTTGATGCCTCAAACCTTGCATGATGCCATCCAGAAGGCCCTCATAGCAGAGGAGGAGCTTATCAGTGGGGCTCAGACTAGGACTCCAGCGAGACCAGCAGGGCAGGTGTCATCTAGAGCACAACATCATCAAACACCAGCTAGACATACGCCAGGATATCGTGGCTTCTAGAGGGGATCCACTTTCACTACACCTCAGTGACCAACGCCTCAGTAGCGGACAACTTATCGGGGACCACAGCATCAATAGCAGTGTCGACCGCAGCAGTAGCAGTTTAGGCTTGTTCAGCAAAACAGACCAGGATTCTAGGCCGGCGGGCTGTCATCTTCTACATTCAATACCAGGACTACTGGGTCGAAGAAGAGGTGTTGGATGTGTGGGGAGCCACACTACCAATGTGACTGCTCTGTGGAGAGGACTAGAGCATCTGGATCAGCTGGACCAACTATCGTGGGAGCTTTGGGCAAGGCCCATCAAATTCATGCAGCAGTGAATAACCGCCAGGCAGGGCATCAGTCGACTTTCCTCCAGATGACAGGTACCATCGTTGACCAGACCCTTAGTATTTTGATAGATCCCGGTGGTACCGAGAGTTTCATTTCTGGTGCAGCGCTAAAAATGATTAAGGTAAAGGTAGTCGAATAGGACAAGTTTATCTTTGTAGAGATGGCTTCGGGAGCCAAACAGAAGGTTGGAGGAAGGGTTACGAGTTGTAACCTTAACTTGGGAGAGTTTGTCACAAGGACCAACCTGTACGTCACGATCTTAGGATCTTATGATATTGTAATTGGTATGGACTGGTTGGAATCGCATGAGGCGATACTCAACTGTAAGATGAAACGGTTAAGCTTAGTCGATGACGAGGGATAGAGACGTGTGATTGTAGGCCAGAACCAAAGAGTTTCCCTGAGGTTCATCTCTTCCTTACAACTTTGGAAGAGCATGCGCAAGGGGTGCAAGATTTATGCAATCCTTGCATTAAACAAGAAGGGAGTAGTGGAAGGTCTAGAACACCTTCCGGTGGTGAGAGAGTTTGCAGACGTGTTTCCGGAAGAGTTACCTAGGATGCTGCCGGAGACGGAACTGGAGTTTACTATAGACCTAAAACCAGGAACATAACCGATAGCTAGAACACCTTATCGGATGTCAACCCTAGAATTACAGGAGTTGAGAATGCAACTGAAGGAGTTATTGGACCTGAGACTGATACGTCCTAGTGTGTCACCATGGGGTGCACCTGTTATTTTCATACGAAAGAAGGATGGGTCGTGGAGGCTCTGCATTGACCACCATCAATTGAACAAGGCCATGATCAAGAATCAATATCCATTGTCGAGAATTGATGATCTGTTCGATCAAATGAAGGGCGCGACGATGTTCTCAAAGATCGACTTGCGATCAAGGTATCACCAGTTATGGATTAAGGAATATGACGTCCCTAAGACCGCCTTTAAGATGAGGTTTGGACATTACAAGTTTACTGTTTTACCATTTGGACTGACAAACGCCCTAGGGGTATTTATGAGTTTGATGAATGGGGTGTTCTGCGAGTACTTGGACAAGTTCATCCAAGTATTCATTGATGATATTTTGATATACTCTCGGACGATGGAGGAGCATGACGAGCACTTGCGCTTGGTACAATAGTGTCTGCGAGAGAACAAATTGTATGGGAAGTTATCCAAATGCTCATTTTATCAATCGAAGATCCACTACTTAGGGCACGTCATCTCCGGTGAAGGCATCGCCGTGGATCCAACCAAGGTCGAGGCTATTATGGAATGGTATGCGCTGACAAATGTCCCAGAAGTGCGTAGCTTCATGGGTTTAGCAAGATACTATCGACAGTTCGTTGAGGGATTTTCGAAGATAGCAAATTCAATCACGTAGTTGCAGAAGAAGAACAAGAAGTTTGTTCGGACCGAGAAATGCGTGGAAGCATTTCGGAGGCTCAAGGAGTTGTTGACAATAGCACCGATACTAAAGGTCCCAGACATGGATGCAGACTTCTTGGTATGCACTGATGCATCCAAGGAAGGTTTAGGTGGAGTCTTGATGCAAGACAGACGAGTGATCACTTACATTTCTAAGAAAATGAGAAGGAATGAGGAAAACTAAGCGACACATGATTTGGAGTTGTTAGCCATCATATATCCCTTGAAGGTTTGGAGACACTACCTTGTTGGACGAAAATTCGAACTAAAAACTGACCATTGTGGACTACAACACATCTTTATGCAAAGTGACCTGAATGCGCGACAACGACGTTGGTCGGAATTGCTTAGTGAGTACGACTTCAAGATTACTCACATAAAAGGTACAGTGAACCGAGTGGCAGATGCATTAAGTCAGAGACCACGCATCTTTTCGGTGTTGCCTATTCAGACGAATCTACGTGAAAAGATTCTAACTTTACAGCGTGACAATGACTGGTACAAAGAGGTCGAGGGTTTTATCGGACAAAACACAATGATGGTAAGACGATTTGAAGGATTTTCATTTGATAGCGATGGTTTATTGAGGTTTAAAAGTCGAATCTACGTACCATCGAATGACGAGTTGAGGATGATGATCCTAGGTGAGGCTCATAGAGCAGTTTACATGGCTCACCCGGGAGTCATGAAGATGAGGGCAGACCTTAAACCCTTATTCTTCTGGAAGGGAATGAAGGTAGACATAGTCAACTATGTGGCCAGATGTCTAGAATGTCAGAAGGTAAAGGCTGAACATAGACACCCAGCAGGATTACTACAACCAGACGCTATTCCAGAATCGAAATGGGAGGTTATTTTGATGGATTTTATTGTTGGATTTCCACTAACGGTAAGGAGACATGACTTGATTTTCGTAGTAGTAGACACTCTGACGAAGAGTGCTCACTTTATCCCTGTTCGTACGATGTATCAGGCACTTGACATAGCTAGAGTTTTCATCAGTGAGATTGTGAGGCTGCATGGCGTGCCTAAGAGGATCATATCTGATCGAGGATCGATGTTTACTGGACGATTTTGGACGAGTTTCCAAGAGGCCTTGGGAACCCAACTTATCTTTAGTACTGCATATCACCCGGAGACTGACGGGCATACCGAATGAACGAACCAGACCTTGGAGAACATTTTGTGCATGTACGTGATGGACCAACAAAAGCGTTGGGAAGAATTCTTGCCACTAGTGGAGTTCGCTTACAACAACAGTTACCAGAGAACCATTAAGATGGCACCTTTTGAGTTTCTTTATGGGCGACTATGTCGGACGCCTTTGAGTTGGGATTGGCTTGAGGATAGGGTCCTAGTGGGACCAAAAGCGATCCAAGAAATGGAAGAGAAAATGAATACAATAACACAAAGGATTAAAGAAGCGCAGGATCGATAGAAGAGTTATGCCGATGCACACCGTGTCGACCGTAGTTACGAGGTTGGTGATCGAGTCTTCTTGCAGGTTAAACCGCATAAAAGTTCGATCAAGTTTGGGAAGGGAGGTAAACTCTCTCCTAGGTTCATGGGACCTTTCAAAATTGTGGAGAGAAAGGGGCCCGTGGCCTATCGACTAGCCTTGCCTAATTCTTTGAGGTGTATGCACGATGTTATTCATGTATCTATTTTGAGACATTATATTAGTGATCCTACGCATGTTATTGACATGAGTTCCTTGCAGGTATCGGACAAGGGGGCGCTCACAGCTGAGCCGATCCTCATCTTGGATCATCACATTTGACATCTACGACGTCGAACGATAGAGAAAGTCAAGGTCCAGTGGGACAATTATAGTCCGCACTCGGTGACCTGGGAGGATGCATATGATGTGCGCCAGCAGTTTCCATTTTTGTTTGATAGATAGACATATGATACTATGATACACTTTATTCGGCATGTATACTGTGAAACTTCGAGAAAAAGTTTAGACCAAGAGGGGGGTGTATGTAACATCTCGCTCTGGCGCACTTAGCGAACTTATTCTTTGAGGACACTTGCTTGCAAGTGATCCGGATTATTATGCTATTAAAACTTTTGATTTTGATTATGAGGCGTTATGGGTTGATGACATGTTGTTTTACTACATTAACATAGACAGGTGCTATTGACTTGGTTTTTGCTGAGTGTGTAGGATTTTGGACTTCAAGGCTGCAGAGGCATCGATGGAACCCTTTGGACTCCGGATCGATTCAGGGAGTGTACCATTGGGGTTTGATTGTATTATTGTGATATTAGTGCATCTGATTAGATGACATGATATGGATATATTCTGACGTGATTTGTTGATGATGCAGGCTGACGATAGCTTGCCGACAAGACTCACATATGGAGTAAAGGGGTCATGCACGACTACCAAAGATGTTGAGGGAGAGGTGTGGACAACAGCCTTGCCACAACCTACTAGCACTCCCGTCGTGGCTCGAACTATAGGTTAACAATTACCTAGTTCGGGAGGACCCATGATGCCGTGAGGGCAGACTATGAAAGTTGCTCATGATGATTCTAAGGGGCGCACAATAAGGCAAGGGCCTTATCCCTTAGAGGCCCTTAGTCTTCCACAAGTTCACCTGGCGGAGTATTGACTCCAGGGGTTTTTGATGTCTACCAAGTCAGTCAAGAGGCGAGTGGCACCCTTGGGGCACATAGTGCGTCCTGAAGGGCACGTCGTGCAAGGGAACAGATGAGGCGAGTGGCACCCTTGGAGCACCTAGTGTGTCCTAAAGGGCACGTCACGTTGTTTTGATAAACAAATGAACCTAGTTGGCCTTAGGATAAACAATGTGATAAGAATTTAAAAAAAAAATTAATTGGAAAAAAAAAATTCCCTAATAAAATGTTGCCCTTCACGAAAATTAAGGTCTAGGTCTAAATCATGCTAGTGGTAATTAATTGGAATAAAATTGGATTAAAATTTAAAAAAATTTAATTGGAATAAAATTTAAATTAAAAAAAAAAATTAACTAGAATAAATTTTGGAATAATTTTTTTTTTTTTAAAAAGGTGGGGGGATTAATTGTTTTATCTTTTTGATAATTTAAAATATAAAAGGGAAAAAGGGTTAAATTCCACACCTGCCTTTTTGAGTTCTAATTAAAAAGGGGAAAGAGGGAAAATCTAAAATTTTAGGAAACTAGGAAAAGGGATAAACATAAAAAGGGAAAAAGCGGAAGGTCAAACTTAGTAAAGCATCTACCATTTAAGAGCTTTCTAATTTAAACTGAACTAGCAATTTAATAAAAGGGGAAGTTATTAAAACCTGTAAGAGAATTTGGGGACACCTAGGAGTGATTTTAGGAGTAACTCTAGGTGAGTGAGGGAGATAAATATAATTAATTAATTAAAGAAGTTAATTTATGGAGGAAGGAAGGGGATGGGTGACACTTGTACGGGGAGGAATTTTTAGGAATTTAATTATAAAAACTTAACTAAAAGAGAATTTTTGGAAAGTAAGGAACCACGAAAATCTATATAATGAAGGGAGGTGATGGAGGTTGGATCATGTTATGTTTGTGTAACATTATGCTGCAGGATTATCTACTTGACTGACTTAACTTGTGGGAGTTGGGATACCCAGCTCGGTGAGGAGTGGTAGCTCGGCCTTGCGAGGTGAGCTGGGAGCTTGTCAAAATCTCTAGATAGGTGTGTGTGGCCCCTTTGTGTCTCGATGGGCTAAGGGGGAAGAAGAGTACCCCTAGCATTGGTCAAAGAATGTGCTCATAGTGGATGATGTAGATCTCATCATCACAGTCGTAGAATATACTTTAGAAGATATCCTGCAAAGACATGAAGTGAAGCAAGAAACATTGTATGAAAGAATAGAGAAGGATCTCAGAGACATACAACAAGCCATCCATTCGAGCCGTGCAGTGCCTACTGCACTTTCTTCAACAAAAAGTGTAGAATTGGGGGATGAGCCCACCTAATTATGAAAGCTAGCAGATGTAACTGAGGCTCGACTTCGTCAAGTCCAAGAAGAAAAGGAGTAGGCCACAAAGGCCTTAAAGAAATAAAAGTAGGAGGCCTTAGAGCAACTTTGAGTTGCGCAGCAAGAGAAAGATGAAATTAGGGCGATGTTCGAGGAAGATAAAGAGAGGATGCAAAAAGAAAAAGACCAGCTGCTTACAGAGCAGACTGAGGTCAAAGAGGCAGTGACTAGAGCACTTTTCTCTATGTCGAGCTTGGCATAGGAGGAACCAGAGTCAACCAAGATGCAAGTAGGGAAGCTCGTTGAATCCATTCAACAACTTCAAGCAAGGGTAATGGAGTTAGAAATCCAAGCAGTGTCGAGCAATCCACAAGAAGTGCACGATTAGAGGGAAGAAGCTACCAAGAACGCAGTAAAAATAATCAGGGCACTTGCCTCAGAGTGTAAGCAACTGAGTGATTGAAGTGCATAGACCTATGAGCGCCCTGCAGAAGATCCAGAGTTGAGGAAACTAGAGGCACAACTCTAGGAGGTGAAGCAACATGCGTCCACTGTGCAAGCACAGATGAAGCTACTTACTGCAGTTGAGAATATGAAAAGATCACAGGAACAACACACAATCCAGTAGCAAGTCACTTCCATCCAGAGCAAAGTTATGGATGTTACACATAGGCTCCAGCCGGTGCAGGACGAAGCCTGCACACTTTTTGAAGAGATTGAAGGACAAGGCTCACAACTGGAACAAGTAGTTACAACAGTGGAACAACGCATGGAAGGGCCTGTCACTGAGCAAGTAATTCAGGAGTTCGCAGAGTAGGAGGCTCTGGCGAAGCAGCAAGTCAAGGCAGCTCAAGCTAAGCTCGAGGCCCTCGAAGCAATGTTGCCCAGATCTGAGTGACTTGGGACGAGTCACATGTGAGTGTTGGGGACCTGTTGGCCCTCGACCAATTTTTGAGGAAACATTGGTCGTGTTTGACCATTTTTGGTACTTCGATAGGTTGGTCGAAGATGGAGCACCCAGGCGGAGCTGAGATCACAGGATCTCACTCGTTTTGAGGGCCTTTGGGGATTTTAGGGTTTATGTAACAGGTATGGGATGTTGGCCCATGGGTTTACCAATGTTTAGGCCTTTTTTTAATTTATAAATAAGTAGATAGGACTTAGAGCAGAGGATGTCTAAGTTGGCTTCGTGCAAGAAAATGTAAAGGTTGCTAAGTGCGAAGAGCATTCGTTGGCTTTTGTGCATACTGTTTGTTGAGACTTGCAGAGCTAAGTGCAATTGATTATAAAAGGCTTTGTGCAAACAAACTGTGTATGGATTTGTGATATCAAGGAGTTGGCTCTGTTCCTTGACCTGATTTTGAGGAAGGTGGATCTAGTGCACCGTGCACAGATCACCTGTCCAGTGCGAAGCTAAGATCTGTGGCTCTATGCACAGGAGCAGATGCATGTAAGAGATCATTGACTAATAAAGAAGAAGAAGAAGAGTTCATGGACGTAGACCCACACTGGGGTGAACCACATATATCCTATGTTGATTTGTTTTGTGCGATGTTGTTGATGTTGTTAATATATTTATCTACTTAGTGCACTGATCTTTATGCATGATAGATAGATCTATGGATGTTTAGTGCTTTATGTATGATGAATGCTAGATCTGATGTAATGCTATGTGCTAAGAGGTTTTGAGGGATGGTTCTTGATTGTTACTGCGTTGATCTGTAATTAGGGTTAATCTGCGAGGTACATGAGAATCATAACCTAATGCATGTTATTGGCTAAGTGCTCTGTCAAGTGTTTTAATCACAGATCTGTGTTCCTTTTGGTCAATTTTTTAGAGGTTTATAGCCAAATCAAGGTCACTAAAATGGATGTTTTCACTTAGATGAATCTAGATCTCGCCAGACTTCGGAAGAGGAGAAGAAAGAATGGCGGCAATGGTGGCAGATCCGTTTCAATTTCTTCGAGCTCTGCAGCTTCAGATTCATAAGAAGAATAAACTGCAATTAGTGCCTTCAGGTTCATTACATTAAATGTCGATTTTCCTTTATTTATTCAATTGGTGCTTCCTTTGAATTTTTTTGATCTCTCTAGGCCTTATTTAATCGGGTGTGAGTCGAAGGTGGCATGAAGGATTCTCTGTTTCTCTCAAGTTTCTAAATTTTATGTCCAGATTGACAGAACGGAAAGGCGGTAGATGGAACCGCTATTTATGTTTTGGAAGGAGTAAAATTTAATGGTTTTTGTAGTTTCGTTAGAAGACGAGAAATTTTTGTGAATCGTTTAGAGATAGAGAATTTGGGAGGTAAGCAGTTCTGTAAATTCCACTTGCCAATTACACCTGGAATTAGGGTTTTTAATGTCGATGAAATATGTATCACAACTTTTCATGCCATTTCTGTCAAAATGTTTTTGTTACTTTGAATGTTAGCTCGTGCATTTGCATTTATGTATACCCTGTTTCACATTCTCGTTTGCAACAATTGAAAATTGAATTGTGGTTGAGCTTTAGCATGTGAGCTTTGTAATGAGCTTTTATGTTTTTAACAAAAACTAATTTGGAGGCCATGTTGTGCCTTGGCCTCCATGGTTCTATGATATTCTCCATTTTTCTAGGGGCTTTATATTTTGGAATATTACATTGAAAATGTTCCCATTATCTTTCACCTTGCATACATGTATACAACTTGTTGCTTTGTAGATAAAAGAATATTGCATTCCTCACACAATGTCAAACCAGAGCAGACCATATAGCTCCCATGAGAGTGAGTGTTAAGGCAAGGAGAAAACATACTTTAGAATTTGATAGTAATAAAAGTGTTCACTCTGGAACAACAATTTGCTCTCATGTACATAGTTCTACATCCAAAAATAACCATTTTTCCATGCAAAAGTGTTCACTCTGGAACAACAATTTGCTCTCATGTACATAGTTCTACATCTAGAAATAACCATTTGTCCATGCAAGCTGTCAGAGAGAAAAATACCAATATATAGTAAGGTCCCCAACAACCCAATTATTTCAAATCTTGGACTTTTCGTCCATACTAGGATATTTAATTTATGCATGCAATAGACACAAAGCCATCGAACCCACAATCGCCTGATTAGAAGTCAGACGCCTTATCCATTAGGCCACGAGCAAGTTATGTTAGTATGGATCACTCTTTTTATTATTCTATTTTAAAAATAAATTAAACAAATTAAAATAGTTTAAATTAAATTAAATTAATATTAATCTTAATAATAACGACACTTTACTAGATGCAAAAATAAAAAAATGGATTGAAATTTAGATGAGATGGTGTATACAATGATACTAAGAATTTGTGAATTTAAAAGATAACAGAGTGGACTGGGACAAAAATTTGAAATGGAACGATTTGATTGAGTAGAAATTTTGCATCAGGCAAAATCGAAATCAAAATCTAAATTGAAATGACCTTATAGCCAAAACAATGGGAATTTCGTGACGATGGTTCAATGATTTTTATCCAATTGTGTGTGTGTGTGTGTGTGTGTGTGTGTGTGTGTATATTGGAGGAGGCACCATGTCTAGAATGGGACAATTTGGCTAATCTATTCAAATTCTGGTCAATTGTAAAATCAAAACCAATAACATGTAAATTAATCAATCGACCTACAACTGGAAGCTATTGCAACGATTCTATTTAAGGAGCTCTGCTACACTTTATCACGTGTTTTTGGAACTCCAATACAACATATATAACGTCCTCAATTATTGATTTCATACCTAGCTCCAATTGCTTATATACAGCATGGACTTCAAGAACCCTGTCACTCACCAAGTCTAATTCGGTGATCTAATAGTTATACGTTTTGGTCATTTTTAGACGATATTTTTTGTTTCATTTTATCTAAAATTTGGTGAGAAATTGTTGAATTTGTATATTTGAGTGGTTAATTTTGTATAATATGAGTGCTCCTGGGGTTTTTTAGCTCGCTGAATTGATTTTTGCATTCAAAAATGCAATTTAAACAACAAAAAGTTATGATTTCATATAGATTTGTGTCGCCCAATTCCAGCGAAAAAACCAAAACGTAAAAGAATTAGACAACGTTGAATCTAATCCTTAAGCAAACTTGAAACTTGGATTTCTTGACTTTCTTTTTTTTACTTTTATTGCATAATCAAACTACAGAGACTAATGGAAAGTCATTGCGATGCACCCCTAGGAAGAGCCTTAGAGCTCTTCCTAGGGGTGCATCGCTGGAGAGTAATCATCGAACTATGCAATGGATGGCCATGGATGATACCCGATACCTTATGTGATGGAGCAATGTCGGATCTGACAACTAACAAGCTCGTCTTAAAGTCAAGTTTATCTGGTGCTTAAGGCTTTCTCGTATGGTATTAGGTGCGATAGAATATTGTATGCATATATTATATTCTCGCGTCTAAAAGTTCTAGAACATTTAGATGTCGCAAATATTAGCATTCTTACACTAGAATAATAAATAATAATAATTTATAAGTGTAGAATCCAAGTTACTCCTCTAATAAAAAAATTGCAATAAGAGCTAGATGCATAGTTCAATAAAGCCGTCACTCTAGAATGTCAATAAATCCATCACTGTAGAATGTTAAGAAGAGCGATGTGTCCATTCAATACATTAACACATATGAAAGTTTGATTAAAACTGTAATTTTACCTAGAGTTTCCCTATGAGCCAAGAGCCAACCACCCAAGATATGGTTTCCTGACTTATTCTAAAAAAATTACACCATATTTATCTTCAATTATACTGGATCCATGGATTCCAAGGGATTGAAAAGAGTATTTCAGACGATGTTGAGGAATTTATTCCTTGTTGGATAGAATTTAATATATGAAAATTAAGTACTAGGAGGACTTATCCATGTGAGAAAACTCAGATATTGAAATAATTGAAGGTAGATCTCCATGGAAGCCCTCGTTCAAGTGGGAAGACCTTAGTACATTGGAATTAGATATTCCATAATGGGATATACCACCATCTTTGACTGTTGAGAATAATTTGAGTAGTTTAAAAAGATAAATAAGCAAAAAACAAAGCAAAGCAAACCAATAGTTATGCATATGATTTCAAATTGAAATAGAAAATATTAAACCAAGTTGATATTTAAGGCTTACTAATAGTGATATTACAGGGAGTGTGTATCGAACCAAAACCATTTGGGAATTTTATTCCTCTTGCATAGTTCATATTAAGTCATCGTTAAATCATCGTTGTCATGTGAATTTTATTTGTTTGAGATAGCTCTATTAATTTATATATATCGTTGTCATGCGAATTTTATTTGTTTGAGATAGCTTTATTAATTTATATATATGAGGGTAGAATTGAACTACAATAAACATACAACAAAGAGGGAGAAGATGTGACTCTAATTAGAGGCTCACCATTCAACAATAACCGTTGCATAGAATAACATCCTTGCACCCTTGTCCAGTTCAGGGAAGTACTAAAGAATCCCAGAAATCGATTTCCCAAGACCAAGTACAGTTATGCTCTCTTTTTCTTATGGTCGTGCAACCTCCTTCCAGCTACCACGAATATTTGCCTGGATCGATAATCAGGGAAATCTATGCATCATGGACAATGTGTAGCAGCCAACCAAGAAACAATGTAGTAATAGGACCAACAAAAATGCCTTGATACATAACACGAACCCTCCATTTCCTTATATTACAATAGTCTTTGGGAGATTAGAAACACCAATTGAAATTGATTTAGTCATGAACAGGTATTTCATATCCTTCCATCATATGTTCACTTACATTTACCCTTGCTAGAATATCTTTTGAAGTATTCATTTTCCATCCAAAAACAAAATCCCCTAATCTTTGAACAACATAACTACAACATAACCAACTAATTCACTTCGGCTTTTGCCTATTTAAAAATATACTAGTTTTTAAGATAATATAGATCAACTATTAATTGAATAATAGAATAGGAAATAAATTACACATTTTCCCAATCGAACACCCCTCCTGCAAGGATGGAAATGTAAACTAATTTACCTAATTAAAAAAATAAAAAGAACTTGTTACATCAAAGTCCACAAAAGAAATCGAGAATCATAACTCTCGATGGATAAGGTTCACGCTTCTGGTCGGTCGTGCTGGACGTATTTGAATATTTTTGAAAAGCCACTTTAATATCTGACACTAGAGAGACACACTCCAGCACAAATCGACATTTGGTAGGACCAATATCGGTGAGTTGTCCATCGCACAATCATGACATTATTAACTTTATTGTGCTACTTCCACTCACGGGTCAATTTTAGATTTTGGTACAATAAAATCTAGATTTATTAAATCGTTTTTATGCTAGATTTGTGACAGTAACCTGACATAAACTTGGAATCAAATGAATTGGCTGGCACTATATCTCGATCATGAGAGAATAATTGAAGTTTAAAAGTATATATGCTGTTATCTCGATCATGAAAAAATTATTGAAGTTCGAAAGTATATATTTAGGCGGGCCAGGTCGAATGGACATTTTTCTTATTTAATTATTTGGAGTGAAACAGACATGTCAATTATGTTGCATTTTCTTTTTGGAGGATTTGTTGAACCTTGTCACAAACTAAAAAAACACATTTAAAGTCAAAATGCACTAGTTGAGCATATGAAAAAGAAAAATAGAGAGGCCAACTATGCTTTCTTTCTTGGCTCAGTTACCTTCTTTGGCCCTAAGTAAACTAAAAAATGGGCCCTACGCAAGCTAAAAAATGCATTTGAGGTGAAAAGACACTATTTGGGAAGTTTTAGCAGTGAAGCAAGAAGGAAACTAATGTGTTTTTTCTTGAAGGATGTAATCTAAATTTCCAGTGCAACATTTTACTCATGCGCTGAGTTTGGGTGCCAGGATCTTAACCCACTTGTGCTTAGGATTTTCCATGCTTTGTCATGTTTAAAAATAAGGTTTTTTTATATACATGATTATTTACAAGTTTAATTTGATATGCTAACATGATTTTATTGAGTGATGTAGGCTAGGTAAAAGAGTTTTTTTTTTTTTTATAGTGGACACATGACACCAGGTGATAGTTGAGTGGACTTTGAGCTTGGAATCATGTTCGTCATACTCAATTATCGATAATTTTTTAGTTGCAACTTGCTACCAATTCGTTTTTGATATATTTTATTTAAAGTTGGCAAGAATTTTAATATAAAAATGGGTTTTTTTAATGGACAAGTAGAAGACTTTAGAACCATGGTACAATGCTAAAAAATTATGAGTTTATAATTCATTTCCTCATACTCATTTACCCTGGATCAACTACTATATGCCTCATATTCTATTATTTCCTTAGTTATTAGCTTATAGACATGAATTTATTAAAAATAATGTTAAACAATGAGAAATCTCGATTGATGAATTGAGCATAGTTTTTCTAGCCACGAGTGAATGAAAGTTGCTAAGGTGACATTATGCATTTGTGGAAGGGAGATCAACCTTAGATCTCTCTTATTCATTAATTCATTTTACATCATTTTAATCTTGTTTTCTTAACAAAAATTATATTTTCTGGTTAATTAATATTTATTATTGTTTTCGTTATTTTAATCCATTTAATGAGTTATTAGGGTACCAAGTTATTGTATCTTCTTTTCTGCCATGAACACCATAGTTTGAGCATAACTTTATGTTATTATCTTATGAACATGAAGGTTTTGTACACACAAAGTTGAATGAAAAAAGAAGGTTCATGAATGAAGGTGAAGGAGAATCAACATATATCGAAGTGTTGACGCAGATTCACTCAAGTGTGAGAAGTGAGAAAGCACTCAAAACTATTTTTTTTTTTTTTTTCCATAGAAAATTACACTTTATATTTATATAAAAATATAAACTGTTCCTATATAGAAATGTCCCATAATATAATCCGGGCAGTGCCTTCCTCACTATTATAACTGACACATTC
>ML781674.1:42723-53455 GCA_009831015.1 Picea engelmannii
TGGCTATCATAAAAAGAAATCCATAAAGAAGATATAAGGTATTGGAAGAGAGAAATTCCCCGACTAATGTGTCAAATGCAACAATATCTACCTCCAACATTTTTCAATGCACAAGAACACTACCTCATACACCAAGTTGAGGATATTGAGTTATGTGGACCAGTACACACAAGGTCGATGTGGATGGTGGAGAGGTAGTTGAAGTCACTGAAGGCTTTTGTTAGACAAAGAGCACGTCCAAAGGGTTCTATGGTTGAGGGATATGTGGTATATCAATGCATGATGTATATTAGTCAATATCTACCTAAATTAGCAGAAAATATGAATGTGCCTTGCATTTGGCATCTCGACTCCATCAACAAATTTGAAGGGGAGGTCCTATTGGGGAAAGGTAACATGAGGACTGTGAAAGGTAATAATTAGATGTTGACATCGATTTAATATATTACACATTTATTAAATTATTCCTTTATTAGCAATAGCTAATTAATGATATTAAATTGTTGTGCTATCATATAGTTGCTCGAGAGTGGGATGCTTTAAATTTATACATTGCAAACAACCTTGATTGGATGGAACATTGGATAGAATATACTGAAGAATACTTCGATAGGTTATCATGGGAAGGGGTGAGTAAGATGATTAAAACAACACATCGTCATCGAGATCAATTTCCTAATCTTACATCAAGGGAAGTTGATTTAGCCTTTGGTTTAAAAGATAAACATGCAAGTAAAATTTTTTACCAACATTTTCCTACCTTTTTCCCAATTTTTCAATGTATTTGGTTTGTTTAATTTTTGAAATATATATTTACTAACTCCTATATGAGGTTTATTCACTGGCAATGTATTTTTTACTTGTTGTCCATGTTGCAGTTGAAACATCGCAAAGCTATGTGGTGTAATGGTCATAAATTTCGTATCTAAATGTTGGATGATAAGACAAAAACCTAGTATTATGGGATAAATGCAGTGTTTAAGGCCACCAACATTTCCTCTAGAAGTGACAGAAATCCGGAAGAAACTGAGAATAGGTACTATGGGAATTTGGAGGATATAATTGAGTGTGATTTTAATTCCTTTAAAATATTTTTGTTTAAGGTTAAATGGTACAGGCTACAGATGCATGAACGTGATCCTGAAAGAACTATTATTGAGCATGATAATGGATTTACCATGGTTAGTACAAGGGAATTTGAACCAGGTACAGAGCCTTATGTTCTTCCAAGTCAATGTGAGCAAGTATTTTACTCAGAGGTACCTGGTAAAGCAGGTTGGTCATATGTTGTTAGATATGATCCAAGAGGAAGACTAGTAAAGTATAATCATGTAGCCAAGGATGAAGATAATAATGAGGAAGAAGATCATGATTATGCAGATCAGGAGCTGGTGGCTCATGTAGTCGATGTGTCAGATGAAGAAGTTGAAGAAGTTGATCATCCAAATGTAGGACACGACGATCTCATTGACGATATCGATAACAATATTAGAGAAAATGACGTTGATGATGATGTTGATATGAATGAGCCTTTCACTAATACCGATTCTAAACCAGATACTGATACAGATGTTGAGCTGGATGAAGAAGAAGATGACTGATATTTAATTGTTGAAAATAAAAGGTATGTGTTTATATCTTTTATATGATCTTTATATGTTTTTATTTTGTATAATATAGTATATGATACATGTTATTTAGAATTTTAAATTAGGTAATATGGGGAAATTGAGAGTGATGTGAGGGAGGGGGGGGGGAGGGAGGCCATAATTAGAGCTTTCGCCTTCACGTGGTTTCCCATGTTTAGTAGAGAATGAACTATTCTCGTAACCAAGAGGAGCTTTGCGCGACTGCACCTAATCATACCAACGATGTAGGTATGTCCATCATCAATTCATCATGTAAACCATAAACCCTAATTTAGTTGAGTTATCGATTTGTTCCCCGTGAAGGGATGTGTTGTTGTTGACATGGAATGGGACAACACAAGCACCTTCTTAATTTTCTTCCTTCACTTGATGTGGGCCTGGTCATTCCTAGCCTTGAATTGAAAGTTGCCCCTAGTCTTAGTCATCACCCATTATGACACTTGTCACCCAACGATCATTAGATCAAAAGGTTGGAGGCATATGGGCATTGGGATCATGAGGATTTACAACCCTACAGTAACGAGAGACATTAACTAAACTTTGACTAGATTGAAAGGTGCATGCAATTGAAAATACTAACAACCCAAAACTAAAAGGGATCAATACACAGATTGTTAATGAGAGGTGATCTAGCCATGGTGTATAGGAAGAGGCCTAACACCTTCAAAATTATCATTCCCCAAATATCTTATACAAATTTTACAAGGAAATTGTACTAGGACTAGACACGGGCAACAATGACCTGTGAATGGGGCCAACGTTGAAATTTTTTCAAACTGTTTCTGTATGCATTGAAATTTGACATGGATAGACTATTCGCATGCCTTAATGATATGAGAGGGTTTCTGGACTCAAATTTTACTCACACACCCACTTTTTTCCACCATCAATTCATCATGTAAACTATAAACCCTAATTTAGTGGACTCATCGATTTGTCGGGTTTTAGTGTTCCTAGTGACTAGATGTGTTGTTGTTGACATGGAATTAGACAACACATGTACAACTTCTTAATTTTCTTTCTTCACTTGATGAGGGCCTGGTCACTCCTAGCCTTGAATTGAAAGTTGCCCCTAGTATTAGTTATCACCCTTCAATGTGAAGTTACCCCTAATCTAATTAACTACCACACAATCAAGCGAATAATAATTAAGTGAATAACAATTACCCTATTGCAATGACATGCAAAAGTAAAAGAGGGGAAAAAGAGAAATTATGCATGCACTTACCATCTTAAAGGTGCCATGTTGTTGAAGATAAAATGGTGTTGATGATCATTTGTAATGTTGTTTTTGGGAAATACTCATTAGAATCATCTTCATCATTAGTAGAAGGATGATTAGGATGATTTCATTGTTAAAATAATATTGACATTCTGAGTGATGTGGCACATAATGTGCATTCAATTTTTTTTACATAACAATTACAATAAGATAAACATATAATGGAAACTAATGTTAAAATATATGGAATAAGTTTTTTACATGGAAACATTATTTGTGATTTTTTTTTTTTACCAAAACATATTATTTTTCTTCATTGCTACCATCATCACCCTTTCCATCAACATATTCCCCATTATAATTAGATTCATTGTTTCCTTCAATTTTATCTTTATCATTATGTCAATCACCATTAATGAACCTTAATGGATCCAATGTTGAAACTTAGAGTAGTAGAATGTGTTGTAGGAAAATCTCCCTGCGGACAGGTAGACCTCCTCTTGAGAGCTAGACCCTTAAATCTAAGACAAAAGTTGCTTAACATGGACACTGACTTCATTTTAGATCTAATCAAACTGATGAACAAAAGAGAAGGAGGAAGGTGTGTACCTTATGAACATCATTTGTCCCTACAAGGTCCAGGATGAGCTTCGATCTTGAGCTCCTTGGTAGGTCCTGCAAGACAAACAAAAGTACCAAAGACTTCCTACTCTACTGAGATTAGCTAAAACATAGATCCATATACTGCATACAAACTTATATGAAACAAGTACAAGTTTGAAAGAAACAGGCCAAGCATTGATTTTATTAATGAGAACAACAATGAAGAATACTTACAGCCATAGATGTGAGTGCAACAGCTTCATCAAGCTCTCCTTGTCCAACCCTTGCTCAAAAGCTCCACGATCAGAATGACAATACTTTCACTGATTATTCTCCTCCACTTCTCATGAGATTATAAGTTTGGTATCTCTAAACTCCTCTCTCTCCCTCCTCCATGGAAATCCTTCATTATATAAGATTTGGGGACTTAACCACCATGGAGAGGATCTTTCATCAGATCCACTAAGAAAGGGATCTCTAAGATATTTAGGGAGAAAATATCTCTTAAGGAGTTTGGGGAGGAAATATCTCTCAAGGATTTTAAGGAGAAATATTTCAACCATCCATGAGATCCTCCACCTTCCCTAAAAAATAGGAAACCAAATGTGAGGTGGATTCTCACACTTAATTACTTTCTTTTCCACGAATATTAATAATAATTCATGTGCACTTGATTCTCACACTTAATCAATTCCTTTTCGATGAATATTAATAATAATTCATGTGTACTTGGTATTTTGGCTTTCATGTAATATATCCCTTCTCAACATTGACTAGGGATTATGAAATAGGTTATTCCATGGTATCAAGGTGTATGAGACACTTATATGACACTTTACGACACTTAGGGCGAGGTACCTAGGTGCGCATATTTCATGTGTAACAGAATGCCCCCTAAAGTGTGAGGTCAGAAGAGAGAATGATGGCCGAAACACTTTAAAAATCTTTAAAGCAAGGGTGTGGACTCAGAGAACCTGGTAGAAGCTACAAACAAACATCAAACAAATGTTATAACATGTTTCAAACCCAAGGCAGGCATACCTATGCTTGAGTGATAAAAGACTTTCAAGGTATGGACGCCATAAAATACACTGCGGATCCATAATTATATTGACAAAAAGGTATAGCCACTGAAGATACACTGTGGATCTATACTCCCATGACCTGAACTGATCGTAGCCATGAAGAATACATAGTGGATATATGAGATGAAAAGACATAGCCATGACCAATACAAAGTGGATCTATGTGACAGTATATGTGTCAATGTTCAAGAGAAACTTCGTCACAACCTGGGCAAAGTACATATCAGAGTGATCACTCAACCTATGGTCTTCTTACTGATCTCGATGTAGTATGAACCTAACCATGTGAATAGATGTCCTGATGTCGAACATGGCAAAAACCACTTGATTACCGATCAATGATGTAAACCGTTAACAAGTGTGAGGGAAGTCACCATTGATGTCAATGATTCCCAAGGTACTCTAGTACATTCCAACGAATGTGAATAGATGAGCTAAAGTTGAACATTCGTGGAATCATCTGATCAGAGGTCAATGATGTAAACCCACTGTCGGATGTGAGGAGGCCTTCCATTGAGGCATGCAAGTCCCAAGGTACTAACAAGTTTCTAAGTCTAGTTCCTGGATAATGTGTTGAATTCAACGGGAATAGACTCAACGAAGGAGGGCCTTGATGTATCCCCAATCAATGACACGAAACAGACATAGAGATGTAATTGGTAGATCAAATGAACATGGACTGACACGTGTATTGAAACAAGATATTTGTGATGGCTGACTCTCGAGGTGGATACTTCCCTTGAACACTGAGGCACAACAGCAGAAACATGACATGGGCCAAAACACAATGATCCAGTGGATACTATGAATTTCGTCGAGTGACCCAAAGGAGTAAGAAAAACTTAGAGGATTGGTTCAGTGAAGAGTTTCAGCGGATCAATGTGTGAAAAGACAAAGTGTCTTGTTCAAGGGCGACTCTAAGAGTTACTGGTAGTGTTCTCAAAAACTGCTTGGCTTGCTTCTTTCAATTTTTCCCCCATCTAGATAGATGAGTACCTCTTTTTAATTTAACGAGATCGAGGAGGGTAACACATGCTCAATATGACTCACCTTCGGTAAGTCCCTCTTCCTTTGTTTAATGAACTGGAAGAAGTAAGGGTTCGGTCCCATATGGGCCCTTCAATGTATGATTGTTTAATGAGTCCAGGGAATGTAAACTCGGTGGTTTTTCATATTTAGAGAGTCTAAAAACAACTTAAAGACGACTCCAATGTTGTCCTTTTTTGTAATGTTAGTCTCGCGAGGCCGAAAAAGAGATAAACTACCACTCGAAAGATTCCCTTTCAAACCTTTTAATGAGTGGGAAAGGAAGCAAGATCACTTGACAATCTTTTCATGTTTAGAGAGTCTGAAAAGAGCTTAAAGACAACTCTAGGGGGTTCCTTTTTTATGTATCCATGCAGGTACGAAAAATAGATAAAAGTTTACCTAGATGCATTCTCATGTATTTATGAGCACGAGAAAGAACAAAGACTAAGCTTGGTATGCCCCCAGCTTGAAAGCTAGTGGCTTAACTCCTGAATGATCATCAAAGGTTGGAGACATGCCCTCCAAGCTTCAATTCATTCACCAACTTTGAGGTTGTCACCAATTTCTCTACTAGATGAGAAAAAGGAGAAGGGTGGATGAAAAGAAGGTTCAAGAGAGGTGACTATTTCATTTTTTAATGAGCTTGACATAAGAAAAGAACTATGCTCAGGGTTCCAGGTTCGATTCCTAGATTGTTGTTTCATTTTTTAACGAGCTTGTTAAAGAGAGGAAAACTATGCTCGTGACCTCTATTTCATTTTTTAATGAGATTGCTACAAAGGGGAAAACTATGTTCGTGGTCTTTGTTTCATTTTTTAATGAGCTTGCCATAGAGAAGAGAAACTATGCTCGTGGTTTCTCCTTGATCCTGGCTTCCAAGAGAATAACGCTCCGGAAGGATACCATGTCAAGGGACAAAAATCGGTCATGGCTTCCAAGAGATCTTCGCTGGATGGAAGATAATCACTCTGGAAGGAACACATATTGAGGGTCGTGATAGGGGTAAGGATATTAGGCTCCAATAGCCCTACCAAAGAAATCACCATGTCAACTACCAGATCCAAATTATCGGAAGTCGAAGGCATGGGAGACGATAGAAAATTAACATCAAGAGGGGAGATAGACTATATATCTATCCGAATTTATTCACGAGGGGGAAGAAAAGAGGACCGATGATGGTTATCATCCTGAGGTAGCTCGTCAATGCATATTTCCATGATAGATTCATCCGAAGGAAAAATTGGGGAAATGTAATCGATCGCAGACGGCAAGGAACTCAACCATGATTACATCGAGGAACCATCAGGTGCCAATATATGTTGGTCATACGATGAGGGAGAAGCGGACTGGATAGAAACGTATGATGTTTTGGCTGGACTAAGGGGAACGGTGTCACTTAGTGCATCAAATTCCAACGGAATAGGTACAATCCAAGGGTCAGATGATTCCAAAGATTGATAAGTCGTGGTCGAAATCATATCGACGGTGGCAATGTGATGTGTAGTCGGTGGAAGTGCTGTAGGGAAGGTACCCATGAGGCTAGAATATTTCAATAAGCCAACACCAACACTTTCATACATAATCTTGTGGTCTCCGAAGAAAGGAATATTGTTGGTAGCGGGAACGCGAGCATCGGTCGTGCAGAAATCCAACTAATCAACAGTGACAATTTTTCCCTGATGAGGAAATTGTACACATCGAAAGACCAACAAGGCAACAACAGTCATAACATAAAACCAACTTCTTCCAAGTAACAAGTTGTAATCGAGGGGAGCATTGACCACCTCGACATTAACAGTAATAGTTTTGACACCCAATTGGATGGGCAGGGACTGTAAAAGCCCATGGGGATGAAAACCTTTCCCATCGAAGGTGTGTAACATCGCTGGGGATTTTTTGAGTGCGAGTGATTTTAAACCTTTCCAACATGCTAAAGACATGACACAAGTCGAGGCTCCCTCATCCAGAATAGTTTAGTGGATTTGTTGATTGTGAACAACAACATCAACTTGAAAAGCAAGTTGGTGGGAGAGTCGAGATGCATAATTTTCCAGGTTAAACATGATATGGTTGGACGAATCAGGATCAACAACACCAATAGCAGCCAAGAGAGTTCTACGTTGACTGGGGCAGTGCTGTAGAACTTCTAACGCAGACATAACACATGGTGCTTGAGCCAAATCTTCAACAATGTTGTAGTTCTGGGTGGCACATGAGCTAGGATTAAAGGTAGCTTTGCGGATAGTGATCTTAGGAGGGCGTAAGATAGAGTCGAATGCATGTTTCTCAATCTGAAGTGGTCCAGATGGAGGAGTAACCGATGGAAGACAAACGAAAGATGGTGATGGATCCGGTAAAGTACTAGTACCGTTAGTATCTTTTCCTTTGTCAGGGTTACCTGGTGTGTTGTATGTCTTAGAGAGAGTGTTCAAATTAATCCCATTAAACATATAAATATGTGCACTCGTCGAGGCCTCATCATGAGGATGGCTAGAACTTCCCCCAGGAGAGGGGGTTTGAGCAACCATGGATTGGTGCTGTGGAAAAGGCTGAGTAAGCACAACAGGTTGTGAATTTCCTTGGAAAAGTTTGGCCACTTCATTGCGATGTGGAAAGTATTGAGTGTAGTGATCGTCACCACAAATGATACATGGGAATTTCAGTTTCTGTTGTGGTTTCTTTTCGGTAGCAGGTGTTTGAGCTTGATTTTTTGGTTGTTCATTGCTATTTTTTGATTTATTCTTTGTCTTCTTCTTACCTCTAGATTGTTTTAAAGTAGCAGATTGAACTGCATTCACCTCAGAGATCTGAGTTTGGGGGGAGGTAGAGGAGAGTGTGGTCGATTGGGAAGTAGATTGAGTTTTGACGGCACCGATAACACCATCTGCATGAGATGAGGATGACGACTTAGATGGATCGGTATTATCTCTAGCAGCATTCAGAAGCAAATCATACAAAGTACCAGATTGTGAATAAACCAAATCTAAATACTGAGCCCGAGCAATGGCCTCTTCCTTAGTGATCACGCCACCCATAGTGACATCGTGAGCGATCGGGGGTAAAATTTATTTAGTAAACCATTCCGCTAATAATATGTCAGGAATGATTACCTTGATCATCCTTCATCGACGTCTCCACTCATGAATATGGTCAGAGATATGCACGGAGTCAGTTTGACAAAGGGAGGTCAAGAGTTCAGTACTCGTCTTGTAACGAATAGGTAGTTGAAAGTGTGTGAGGAAAGACATGGAAAGGGAATTGAAATTATGAAAAGAAGAACATGGTAGTTCAATATACCACTTTGCTGCCGAGCCTGTAAGTGTTCGTTGGAAAAGACACAAACGTACAGAATCATCCATGAGGGAGTTTGATGAACACCACAAATGGAAAGTCATCACATGTTTTTTTGGACCTTCGCCAGATTTTCCGTCAAATTTCAGAATATCAGAAGGAAGTTTAGCTGGAATGACTGGCCAAACCAGTGAATGAAAAATAGGATCATTAGTTAACCAAGACAAGTTTGGGAGATCAGAGTCGCAAGGAAAGGTAGTTGTCGGTTAATTTGCGGATGATACTGGTGCAGCATAGGAACACCAGTAGGACCATAAAATGGGTTAGGTGGATAGTTGTAACCAGTAGGTCCTCCTACATACGGTTGTTGCTGGCCAGGATAAGCAAGATTAGATGATGGATGAGAAACATTTTCATATCCCGATGGGTTCTGAGCATTACAAGCCAGGTTATTTGCTTGCCCATAAGGAGGATAAATTTTTTTCCCTTGAGGATGGTAAGGAGTAGATCTCGTAGGCAGATACACATTAGGCCCATGAGGAGGATAAGACTGTTGTCCCAGAGAACTCCAGGTGGTGTTTGGGATGCCGCCTGGATAAGGTTGTCCGTAAGATGTTCCGAAATGAACATGATTTGATACTCCTCCTAGTGGGTTATGATACGAGTGCCCCCCAATGTTGGGTTGAATAAAAGTTCCTCTTGAAGATACTCCCCAAGATTGTGAAGGGTTTCTAGCAAACGAAGGTTGTGTTGACGGGCGAAATTGACCGTCCGTCAACTGGGAGAGTGGAACCGGTCCGGGGTTGTCTAAATAACCCAAGCCGTTTGGAATGGACCACCCTGACGAGTTTAACGGCTCCGTTGGCCACTCTAAGGTCTCCTAAGAAAACCAAAGAGATAAGATGATCTGAGCTAAGTGATCTAAACTAAGGAAACTAGAAACTAATAAAAATCAACTAAAACAAACTAACTAACTAAATAAAAGAAATCAAACTAAAATAGAGGAAACTAGAAACTAATAAAACAAATAAAGGAACTAATATACTAAAATATAAACTATGCAAACTATTCTATCTACAAACTACAAATTATTCTTATAATAACTCAAATCAACTATCTAATTATCAATTTAATTACAGTTTATTCACAAATATACAYTGCATACAATCTACAGATTTGAATAAAACCTGTGAAACTAATTTGATTGCTGTCCCAAGACAACGAAGATAACTCTTTTTTGATTTTATGATTTATGAATAACAAAGTAAACTAACTGAAATTAAACAATCTAATATAATTTACTGAAATTAAACGATCTAATATAAATCTGACTAAGATTACATCTATATTAGACTACTTAATGAAAACAGTAAACTAAATACTAATTGACCTAGAAACGCTCCAAGTCTGCCCTGCGTACGATGACTTCTTAAGCTGGTTGGAGGAGGGAAACTCACATCGTTTAGTCCTTAAGCTTCTCGGAAACGATCAGCTATGCTGCTTCTTGAAGTATGTTACAGGACAAACAAGACATAAAAGAATATCATAACAATTTTCTGATTATAAATTCTTGCAAAAGGGAAACCTATTATGCAACAAATCTATATATTACAGTTCGATTTATGAAGAAGACAAAGCTATGATACACAAATTGAACTAACAACTGTTATGCCTTTTATCAATCTGGAAGAAACAAGATATGGATAACATAAATAAATTATATCATTTGAATTTGATTTAGATAACAAAGTAATACTAAACCATAAACAGAATGATATACAAAACTTGGAACACAATGTTGATATATTGAAAAGCAAAAGCTATGACAAAACACCAATTCTGCTCCAGTCTGA